>PITA01007537.1:0-59131 GCA_004023965.1 Spilogale gracilis | reverse complement strand
AAGTCTCCTCAGAGGAGTTTGCTTTTACTTTGTGTACTTTCTCATCTCTCATTATTCCTCTGCTACCATAATCTGGTCCTCCTTTCACTAAAATCCCTGTGTTGCAGTGGGTACTTCAAAATCTTTATTGTATGGGTCTCATATACTGAATTCAAAATTTCCCCTCTTGCGAAATTCTCTAATTCTCAGACTTCCATGACAGTAAATTTCCTCAATTAACCTCTTCTCTGACTTTTCCTTCTAGTAGATACATCCTAAGTATAGGTTTTCCCAAGGTGTTTTCTTCATTCTGCTTTTCCTTAGTTTGCAACAGGGTTCTTAACTTGGGATTTAGTGACATTTTTGGGCTGGATAATTCTTTGTTTTGTGGGGAGCTCTCCTGTACATTATAAGATGTTTAGCAGCAGCTCTGGCTTCTGTCTACTACCTGTAATAAACCCCCCTTATCCTCCCAGTATGACAACCAGAACTGTCTTCAGACATTGCCAAATGTCCCCTGAGGGAGCAAAATCATTGTTGGTTGAGAACCACTACTCTCTAAGTTCTCTGTGGCCATTCTTAGATTATCTTGCAATTCTAATATAATTATCTGTATACTAAAGAATCCCAGATCTATATTTCTATTTTGACCTTTCCCCTTAATTTGAAACTTGAATATATATCCTCTTGTTAGACACTTCCGTTTGGATGTTCCATAGATTTTCCAAACTCACCAAGATGGAAGCTAAACTCATTTCTTCCAAACTGAATCCTTTTTCTTTATCTGATTTTGATTAAGGGTACCACCCAGTTTAGAAACTGAGGCATTAACCTAGAATCTTTTGTTTGTCCCATTGAACTCTCTAATATACATACATCCAGTTAGTTATTAATTCTTCCTGATTTTTCTTTCCTGTTTCTCAACTCCTTGTCCAACCATTTCCTTTGTGATTCACGTCCATATCTTCTTCAGAGCATTAACATTCTTTTTTTTTTTTTGTCTTAAAGATTTTTATTTATTTATTTGACAGAGAGAAACACAGCTAGAGAGGGAACACAAGCAGGGGGAGTGAGAGAGGGAGAAGCAGGCCTCCCGCCGAGCAGGAAGTTCAATGCAGGGCTCGATCCCGGAACTCCAGGATCATGACCTGAGCGGAAGACAGTTGCTTAACCAACTGAGCCACCCAGGCGCCCCAGAGCATTACCATTCTTAAATTTGCTCCCTTATTACCCTTGCAGGATTATCTACCTAAATTTTCAAATCTTTGTCACTTTTCTGTTTAAAATCCATTGTCATAGGGTCTATAGCTTCATATACAAGGTCCTCTATGTTTCTGAACTCTGCATCCTTTGTTTCTTGTCACTTCCTGCTATTCTTTTATTCCACCAAGGTAAAACATATCATTTTCTACATACACCATGGTGTATCTAGCTTGTTTACTTTTGCTTAATCTGTTTCTTGTGGCAGAAATACCTCTACTGTTCACTTGTTTTCTTCTTTTCTCCCTCCTTCTCTCTCTCTCTCTTTCTTTCTTTCCTTTGACGTAGAATGTATTATTTGTTTCAGGGGTACAGGTCTGTGAATCATCAGTCTTACACAATTGATAGCACTCACCATAGCACTGAGCCTCTGCAGTGCCCATCACCCAGCACCCTATATGTCCCCTACCCCTCCCCAGCAACCCTCAGTTTGTTTTCTGAGATTAAGAGTCTCTTATGGTTTCTCTCCCTCCCCAGTCACATCTTGTTTCATTTTTCCCTCCCTTCCCCCCACGAACCCCTACCCTGCCTCTGAAATTTCTTATATTAGAGAGATCATATGATAATTGTCTTTCTCTGATTGACTTATTTCATTTAGCATAATGCTCTCTAGTCCCATCCACGTCCTTGCAAATGGCAAGATTGGGGGGGGGGGAGTTTGATGGCTGCATAGTATTTTATTTATATATATATGTATATATATATATATATACACACACACTCACACACACACACACACAATGTCTTTATCCATTCATCTGTTGATGGATGTCTAGGTTCTTTACACAGATTGGCTATTGTGGACATTGCTCCTATAAACATTTGGGTGCATGTGCCCCTTAGGATCACTACATTTGTATCTTTAGGGTAAATACCCAGTAGTGCAATTGCTGGTTGTAGGGTAGCTCTATTTTCAACTTTTTTTTTTTTTTAAGATTTTATTTATTTGTTAGAAGAAACACAGCCAGAGAGGGAACACAAGCAGGGGGAGCGAGAAGGGAGAAGCAGGCTTCCCGCTGAGCAGGCAGCCGGATGTGGGACTCGATCTCGGGTCTCCAGGATCATGACCTGAGCTGAAGGCAGCCGCTTAACCAACTGAGCCACCCAGGCGCCCCTATTTTCAAGTTTTTGAGGAATCTCCATACTGTTTTCCAGAGTGGCTGCACCAGCTTGCTGTCCACCAAAACTGTAGGAGGATTCGCCTTTCCCGGCATCCTCGCCAACACCTGTCGTTTCCTAACTTGTTAATTTTAGCCATTCTGACTGGTGTGAGGTGGTATCTCACTGTGGTTTCGATTTGTATTTCCCTGATGCCGAGTGATGTTGTGCACTTTTTCATGTGTCTGTTGCCATTTGGATATCTTCTTTGCAGAAATGTCTGTTCATGTCTTCTGCCCATTTCTTGATTGGATTATTTTTCTTTGGGTGTTGAGTTTAATTTAAAGTTTTTTATAGATTTTGGATACTAGTCCTTTAATATGTCATTTGCAAATATCTTCTCCTATTCTGTTGGCTGTCTTTTGGTTTTGTTGACTGTTTCCGTTGCTGTGCAAAAGCTTTTGATCTTGATGAAGTCCCAATAGTTCATTTTTGCCCTTGTTCCCTTGCCTTTGATGAGGTTTCTAGGAAGAAGTTGTTGCCACTGAGGTCGAAGAGGTGGCTGCCTATGTTCTCCTCAAGGATTTTGATGGATTCCTATCTCACATTGAGGTCTTTCACCCATTTTGAGTCTCTTTTTGTGTGTGGTTTAAGGAAATGGTGCAGTTTCATTTTTCTGCTTGTGGCTGTCTAATTTTCCCAACACTATTTGTTGAAGAGACTGTCTTTTTTCCATTGGACATTCTTTCCTGCTTTGTTGAAGACGAGTTGACCATAGAATGGAGGGTCCATTTCTGGGCCCTCTTATTCTGTTCCATTAATCTTTGTGTCTGTTTTTGTGCCAGTACCATACTATCTTGATGATTACAGCTTTGTAGTAGAGCTTGCAGTCTGGAATTGTGATGCCACCACCTTTGGTTTTCCTTTTCAGCATTCCTCTGGCTATTCAGAGTCTTTTCTGGTTCCATATAATTTTAGGATTATTTATTCCATTTCTTTGAAAAAAGTTGATGGTATTTTGATAGGGATTGCACTGAATGTGTAGATTGCTCTAGGTAGCATGGACATATTCACAATATTTGTTCTTCCAATCCATGAACATGGAGTGTTTTCCCATTTCTTTGTGTCTTCCTCAGTTTCTTTCAGGAGTACTTTATAGTGTTCTGAGTACAGGTTCTTTGCCTCTTTGGTTATGTTTATTCCTAGGTATCTTATGGTTTAAGGCGCAATTATAAATGGGATTGACTCCTTAATTTCTCTTTCTTCTGTCTTCTTCTTGGTGTATAGAAATGCAGTTGATTTTATATCCTGACACTTTACTGAATTCCTGTATGAGTTCTAGCAATTTTGAAGTGGAGTCTTTTGGGTTTTCCACATAAACCTCTACTGCTTTCTTAACCCAGTTAGTCCTTTGGTGAATTTAGAAAGTCTCCTGTGACCTCAGGACTGTGTCAGAGGCCCTTCTTTGTGCCTCATGCACTCCCTACCATAGTTCTTTTTATTTTGTATTCTTTTTATTTTTATTTTATTTATTAATATTACTTTTATTTTTAAAGGTTTTATTTACTTATTTGAGAGAGTGAGCACAAGCAGAGGGAGTGGGAGGGGAGCACAGGCAGAGGGAGAAGCTGAACAAGGAACCCCATGTGGGACTTGATCCCAGGACCCTGGGATCACTCAAGCTGAAGGCCAGATGCTCAACCAACTGAATCACCCAGGCGCCCCTCCTACCATTGTTCTAACTATACCAGTTGAGGTTATATTTCTACTAATAGCTCGCATTCATGAAGTGCACTGTGCCAGGCTTCATATCCATTAGATGTTTCCCAAAATACTGTGAGGTAGGTACTACTGAGGAAAATTGAAATTCTGGCTTATTAGAGTATATATCAGTTATCTGTTGTTGTATAACAAGTTACCCTAAAACATGGTGACATGAGAGAGTAGTATTTGGGATGCCTGGGTGACTCGGTCTGTTAAACATCCCAGGGTCCTGGGATCAAGTCCCTCATCAGGCTCCCTGCTCAGTGGGAGCCTGCTTCTCCTCTGGCTGTCCCTCCCCCTGCTTGTATTCTCCCTCTTCCTGACAAATAAAGAAATAAAATCTTAAAAAAAAAAAAAAAAGTAATTATCATGTATTACCAGTCACAGTTCTTTGAGTTAGGAATTCAGATAGGGTAGGAGATAGTTTTTCCATGCTGTGTGATATCTAGGGCCACAGCCAGAACACATAAAGCCTGAGGGCTGAAATCATCTGTAGGCTTATTTGTGTGCCTGTCTGGTGGTAGGACCAGCTAGTGGCTGGGCATTTAGTTCAGGGAAAACCCACACATGACCTTCCTTAGTTTTAACTTAAGTCTAGTTTTTTTGTGTTGTTTTATTTTATAAAGATATTCACTAATTTGAATTTGATTGTTTCTTCATTCACATTAAATATCTGGGCAAGAGTACTAGATAAATGATGTATCCTTGTCAGTGTATCAGAACAGAGGGGGATGACATGTGGGTAATGTTAAGTTTGACCATTTGGTTAAGGCCTTGTCTGCCAGATTTTTCTTATAAAGGTACACTTTCTCCTCTGTAATTAATAAATAATCTGCGATCATATTTGGATATTGAATGAATATCTGGTTCCCTGATAGTTTTTTACCTAATGATACTAACATCTATTTATGATTCTTGCCTGAATTATTACCATAATGGCGGTAAAACAATGATTTTTCCGGGTGCCTGGGTGGCTCAGTCATTAAGCATCTGTGTTTGGCTCAGGTCATGATCCTAGAGTCCTGGGATTGAGCCCCAAGTCGGGCTCCTTCCTCAGCAGGAGTCTGCTTCTCCCTCTCTCACTCCCTCTGCTATCTTCCTTCTCTCTCTTTGTTTCTCTTTTGCCAAATAAATGAATAAAATCTTTAAAAAACAATAATGATTTTTGTATTTCTATTATTCCTTCTATAAATATCAATCTTCTGTAATTGAGCTTTTTTCTCCTCCTTGCCCTATCTTATCAATCTGTTTATTTTTTTTAGCATGGACTCATGGATTTTATCTTAATCATTATTCCTTTTGATGCTCATATTCCCAATTTGACCAGAGTAATTGATCTAAGCATTTTAGGCAGTAACCTTGTTCACAGCCCTTAAATTAATAAGAGAGTTGGGATGTCAGAGTAAAGTGATTAGCTTGTGTTTCTCTGATTATTAGCTGATAATTTCTGGCCTACCGGACAAACAGTTTGTGCTGGGGTCCTATAAAGGAAATAAAATTCTTTCAAGAAGATTTTTTAGTTGCTAAATAGGAATGGGGAGAGTTATTCTAATTTGTTCTTTCAGTGGTATGAATGCTTTAAAAACACAGTATGAATGGCCTTTGGCAGCCTTGTATTTTGTCTGCAATGAGAGAAGAGAAGGTAACTAACACTTCATCAAATGCCTAGAATTCTTCAGGCACTAGACTGTATACACTCTTCTCACAGAACCCTGGAGCTGGGCCATGAATAGCTAAAGTAGAAGGAAGGAGTCAAATTTTTAAGATCTTTTGCACAAAAATTCCTTGCCAGATTAATAAAACAGTGTGAACACATTAGCTTGATTCAGCCCTCCTTGGTTGCTTTGTCACTTTATTCCATTGCAGATTGTGGTCCACTCCATACTCCATTGTCCCTTTAACTACTAGCAGAGTGGGAGAAAGATATAAGCTTCCTTTTCTCATGTGTTCTTTACAGATAATTGTATTACCTGAGTAACATATAACCTGACTTAATAATGGCTTAAACAAGAATTTTTTTTTATACCTAACAGATGTCTGTAGCTGGTTGGCATTAGGGTATTTCTATATCTTAACCATGTTAGGGTTGAATCTCTGTGGTTCTCTTGGTCTTTGTCTCATGCTTACTGCCTTAGAGCCTCAGGAAAGAAGAAAGGGAAAAAGGATAGCATCAGCTTATTTGTCCTCTCCCCCCCTTTTTTTCAGAAAATAAAATCTTTCCATTGCCCTACTCCCAGTTCTGTATTCCTTGCCAAGAAAATTCCACTCACTGGGCACTTTGTCAGATATTCCCAATCTCCAACTGTAAAGAAAGGTGGGAGAGCGTGGATTTAGCTTTTGAATCTTTTGTAGTTGGAGGTGCCAAGGGAGAAGGGTGTTGAGAATGGATTTGGGGTCAGCTAGCCAGTGTCTGCTAATTCGATATTTTATTAGCTATTTTAGCTAATAGAAAAAGTAACAGGTTACTTCAAATTAATTGTAGCCTAGGGTTAGCATGTATTTTACATTAATGTTTTGGCAGATTTTGATTTTATCTTGTAAGATATGTTAACCAAGGGCAACCCCCACACAGACTTTTTTTGCGGGGGAGGGTGAGTGTCATGAACTTACTGATTTTTGGCTCCAAATCAGAGCTTTGTATATTTTAGTCATTTAACTTTTTTTTTTTTTTTAAAGATTTTATTTATCTGAGAGGGATTGAGAGATTATGAGAGCAGGGTGAGGGGCAAAAGGAGAAAGTCATTTAACTCTTGCTAATTTTTTTCCCCTTTCTGTCATTATTATAATTTAAGGGTTTTTTTTAAATTGTTGTATTTATTTATTTCACAAAGAGAAACAGAGAGGGAAGACAAGCAGAGGCAGAGGGAGAGGGCAAAGCAGGCTTTCTGCTGAGCAGGGAACCCGATGCAGGGCTCCATCCCAGAACACTGGGGTCATGACCTGAGCCCAAGGCAGACACTTAATGACTGAGCCAGCCAGGTGCCCCAATTTAAGGGTTTTTAAAGATTTATTTATTTTGGGGAGGGTTGGGGAGAGAGAGGGAGAGGGAAAACCCAGCACACTCTGTGCTGAGTGTTGAGTCCAGTGTGGGGCTCGATCTCACCACCCTGAGCTCACATCAAATCACAATCACAGCAGGATTTCACCTCACACCTGCTAGAATGGCTGATTTCAAAAAGACAAAAAATAGTGTTGGTGAGGATGTGGAGAAAAGGGAGGGAACCTTGTGCACTGTTCATGGGATTGTAAAGTGGTGCAGCGGGTATGGAAGACAGTACAGAGATTCCCCAAGAAAATAGAACTACTGTATGATCTGGCAGGTCCATTTCTGGATATTAATCTGCTAAAAATGAAAAAACTAATTTGAAAAGATATATGCACATCCCCACATGTTTATTACAGCATTATTTCCAGTAGCTAAGGTGTAGAAACAACTTGAGTGTCTGTAGGTGAATGGGGAAAGAAAACATGGTATAGGGCGCCTGGGTGGCTCAATGGGTTAAAGTCTCTGCCTTCAGCTCAGGTCATGATCTCAGGGTCCTGAGATCGAGGCCTGCATCGGGCTCTCTGCTCAGCAGGGAGCCTGCTTCCTTCTCTCTCTCTGCCTGCCTCTCTGCCTACTTGTGATCGCTCTCTCTGTCAAATAAATAAATAAAAATCTTTAAAAAAAAAGAAAAGAAAACATGGTATAGATATATATAATAGAATATTATTCAGCCATAAAAAAAGAATGAAATCTTGCCATGTAGACATGTGGTTGGACCTTGAGGGTATTATGGTAAGTGAAATAAGTCAGACAGAAAAAGACAAATATATGATCTCACTTAAATGTGGAATCTAAAAAAAAAACCTCAGAACCTTCAAGCCAAGCTTATAGATGCAGAGAACAGATTTGTAGTTGCCAGGGGAACAGATTTATGGTTGTAGGGAAAGGGAGTGGGACGTGGGAGGAGAGCAGAATGAGTGAAAAGGGGGTGGGGGTCAATAAGTAAAATTTCCAGCAATAAAATAAATAAGTTGGGGATATAAGGTACAGCAGAGTGGCTACAGTTCATACTGTATTGCATATTTGGAAATTGCTAAGAGTAGATCTTAAAAGTTTTTAACACAAGAAAAAGAAAGTCTAATTATTAGGGTGATGGATGTGAACTGGATTTACTGTGGTGATCATTTCACAATACATACAAATGATCAGATTTTAAAGAGTCTCGGCAAAACTGCCTGAAGGCTGTTTCATGAATGTAGTGCACTTTATGAAAGTCGAAGTGCAGTAATGTCTGAAGACTAAGTGCTGGTCTCTCTCATTTCTACTAAGATAAATACTTTTAGCTTTGCTTATCTTCTTAGGAAGTTATATGTCAGTGTTTAAAATGCTGTGTGGTATAATTGTAAAATAAACTCTTTAAAAAAGGAGTGCAGAAACTAGCCCTATATATTTGTTGGCGCACGTGCTGGGATCTACAACTTTTTTGGGGTGATGGGGCATTCTGCAGGTTTACTGTCAAGAGGCTGGGTTTCTTTGTCTTTCTGGTTTTTGTCGGGGGCAGGGTTGTTCGGTTTTTTTGGAGTTCTGCAAGGACAAACTTTTAAAATTGTATTCTTCTTGGAAGTGTGTAGGATGGGAGAAGGATAGCCTAACCCTTTGTCATGATTGTATGCAGAAAAATAATGAAAGTTGACTAGAGCCCACGTTTTAAAAAAAAATTTTAATCCAGTACTTCATTTATGTAACTGCTGCTTTTGAAAGGAAAAAAGTTTAAAACAATGTCACTGTTTTTAGGAGAATTGAATAAACCTGTTGCAGGAAGCTTCTCTTAAAAATGAAACAAATTCTGATTAACCTGGTTAATAAAAGTGTCTTGGTGTCTGGTGCTTTTGAAATGCAGATGACATAACAGTGTTATGTTGCTGTCTTCTCATCTGCCTCAAGCACCACTGCTGTAGTGTTAAGATTTTCTAAAATGGTGAAGAATGCTTGGAAGGATTTTGGGAGGAGGGGTGAAGTATAATTTTTCCTTGATTTTCACAATAGTTGTATCCCTGGAAAATTCAGTACATTTAAAACCAAGTAGGAAATACTTTATATATAGAATGGAGTTGGGTTTGGCTCCGTAAATTATAGACAGTTTTCCTTCGAGTGAATGTCCAGGGAGGACATTCAAAGATTATGCGTGTTAGAGGACAGCTGTTGGGCCCAACTATCCTTCCATTTCTCGCAAGGTGACTAGCACTTGCAGGGTTCCTGTCTACTAAATATAAATGGTACCTCCCCATTTATTATAACTAGCAAAGCCGTCTCCTTGGATTTCTAAATCACTGCGGAGGGGCAGTATTGAGGATTCCTGATGTGAATTAGAAGTCCTCAGATGGGTCTCAGTGATCGGTCACTGTGTTGCTTAAGCTGTCTGTCTCCCTTTTTCTGTCTTCCTCCGTTCTGTTTTCTTTGTTGGCATCATTATTGGATTGCTCTCCCTGTTTAAAATGACAAATGGCTGGTGGGAGCTCCATTTTCAAGAAGATTAGAGCATTCCTCTCAAATGGTATGTCCATCTGTCAGCTCTCAGGGAGGGCGCTTGGCTCAGCTTGGGTTTTGTGCCCACACTTCCAGTGGGTGCAGGTATTATTCTTGTGAATTTTTTTTTAAGTTAAGGATTTATCCCACCCCCATATGAGTATCTAGTTGTTTGCACTATAATTTATTGAGTCATCCCTTTGACCTGAAATGTTACCTTTTTATATATACATTTTCTTTTAATAAATTTTTTTTAAAGATTTTTTAATTTATTTGACAGACAGAAACACAGCCAGAGAGGGAACACAAGCAGGGGGAGTGAGAGAGGGAGAAGCAGGCTTCCCGCCGAGCAGGGAGCCCAATGTGGGGCTCGATCCTGGGTCTCCGGGATCATGACCTGAGCCGAAGGCAGTCGCCCAACCAACTGAGCCATCCAGGTGCCCCTATATATACATTTTCATACTCACCTATCTCTAGATTGTCTTTTATGGTCTATTGATCTTTATTTTTGTGTTCCTGTACCTTACTGATTTAGTTTTAGTGAAGTCTGCTTCATTATTGTTCTTTCGCAAAAATGCCCTGAGGCTTTTACCCTTCCAAATGGATTTTAGATGAAATTTGTCAGTCTGTGCCCCCTCTCCTGTCCCTCTGGGATTTTGATTGGACATGCACTGGATTTATATATTAACTTGGGGGCATTGGTCATTTTTTATAATATTGATACTTCCCATCTTAGGTTCACAGCTCATGTCTCAATTTATTTGGTTCCTTTGTGATGTTATTCAGCAAAAAGTTTTATAGTTTCATTTAACTTTTTAACTGATTATTGCTGGAAGGTTTTTTTCTCATCCATCCCATTGCTATTTAATTGAATTCTCTTATTAGCTCTAATAGGTTTTCATTTTATTCCCTCGAGTTTTCTAGCTTAGCGGTTGTATCATCTACAGATACTGTTTTTTTTTTTCCTGTTTATGCCTCAGTATTTTTTTATCTGTTACATTGACTATATTATCACAACAAAGTTGTCTAATAGTAGGCATCTTTATCTTCTTTCTGACTTCAGTGGGAACATATGTCTCTTTGTTAACCTCTGATTCCTCAGATACACACTCTCAGATTAAGAAAGGTTTATTTTATTCCTAATTTATTAGGGGCTTTTAATTAGGAATGACTAGTGATTTTTATCAAATGCCCTTTGTAGTCCTATCAAAATGACCTTATAGTTTTCACCTTTAAACAATTAATGCATTTTATTAACTAATAGATTTTCTTTTCTTTTTTTAAGGTCATTTTTTAAAAAGATTTTATTTATTTGACACAGAGAGAGAGCACACAAGCAGGGAATGCGGCAGGCTGAAGGAGAGGGAGAAGCAGGGCTCCCCACTGAGCAGGGAACCCCATGCAGTCCTCCCCTGGGATCATGACCTGAGCTGAAGGCAGATGCTTAACTGACTGAGCCACTCAGGTGCCCCAAATAATAGATTTTCTAATGTTGAATCCACATTGCAAACTCTGTGTAAAAACTACTTTGTCAAGAAGCATTAATCTCTTAATACATTATTGTAGTTGATTTGTTTCTAATCTTGTTTGTTTTTGCATCTGTTCATAGGGGAGCTGATAATTATTTTGTGTTGTCTTTATCACATTTTGATATCAGGATTATGTTAGTTTGATAAAATGAACTGGGAAATCCTACTGTTTTTTTATGCTTGGAAGTAGTTTAAATAACATAGGAATTATTTGTTCCTTAAAGTTTGATAAAAATTACCTATAATTCTGTCTGGGTTTGGCATCTTTTGAGAGACTAGATCTCTTAAAACCTTTAGAGTTACTTCTGGATTTAATGGTCTAGGGTGGTGTTGTATTCATGTCTATGTCCAGCTTCTGGAATGGTGTCTGTTTTATAGTGGATACTAAATATATTTGTGTTGAATAAATGGATCATTGTAATTACATTCTTTTTTTTTTTTTTTTTTTTAAGATTTTATTTATTTGACAGAGAGAAACACAGCCAGAGAGGGAACACAAGCAGGGGGAGTGAGAGAGGGAGAAGCAGGCTTCCTGCTGAGCAGGGAGCCCGATGCGGGACTCGATCCCGGGTCTCCAGGATCATGACCTGAGCCAAAGGCAGTGGCTTAACCAACTGAGCCACCCAGGCGTCCCTGTAATTACATTCTTAAGAGGTATATGGAAATATGCATTAGTGGAAATTATAGGTAAGAGTTTGTGCCAGGCCCTGGTCTGAGTGCATTACGGAGAGTAATTTGTTTAACCTTCACTATAACCATATAGAGAAGTTACTGTGAATCTCCATTTTATAGTAGAAACTGAGGCACAGAGTGATTAGGTAAATTGCCCGAGATTATAAAACCAGTTAAATATTGGAGCCAGGATATTATACAAGTCATCATATTTGTATTTGGTAGGATTATATGTGTTTAAAAAGTACTTGAAACCTAATAGTATCATACAGTCTTACCAATTAAAAAGAAAGCATTTCCTGAACTTTCTCAGAAACTTTCCTTCCCGAGCACACATACTGGATGTGAGGGCGATCTGGCTGGCTAGGCTGGTGTCCCCTTCCTCCCTCACTACTCCATGTGCTTCCCTCCTTAAGCTGTGTGCTTGAAGAGGAGGACTTTCCCCATAGGAGATAGGACCCTTCCCCTCTCAAGGATACCAGTAGTTGCACTCCCATGCGAGCACCTCCAGGCGAGCTCCAAACCATACCAATATTTCAGGAAGCAGTGCTTGCAAATTTATAGTTTACTTTCTTTTTTCCTTTCCTTCATGTGAATGGACTACAACGTACCTTTTTTGGTTATATTATTGTGCCTGCTTAGCAGGTCTACCCTATTTCTTCTGCATGATCGCTACTCCTTTACAGTAGTTGTCATTATATGTCACCCAGTGGTTTTGTTTGTTTGTTTGTTTGTTTTTTAGGATTTCATTTGTGAGAGAGTGAGAATACAAGCAGGGGGAGTGGTCAGGCAGAGGGAGAAGCAGGTGCCCCACTGAGCAAGGAGCCTGGTGCAGGACTCAATCCCAGGACCCTAAGATCATGACCTGAGCCGAACAGACACTGAACCAGTTGACACCCAGGCATCCCCTCACCCAGCGCTTGGAAAGTACATTACAATTTCATATTTAATAGATTTCTTTTTGATTAGATTTTAGCTTGGCTTCTTCCTAATGATAGTTTGCCCTGTTGATCTGAGAAAGAGTATAACTTTTATTCTGCTCATCAGATTTTCAACTGGGATGGTTTCCATGGGCTACATCGCAGGCTCCTCCTGTTCATCCCACTGATTCCACTGTAGACAGAGTAGTTTGTCATTTCAAAAGTCAGATGTCAGGGCCGCTTGGGTGGCTCAGTTGGTTAGGCGACTGCCTTCGGCTCAGGTCATGATCCCGGAGACCCGGGATCGAGCCCCACATCGGGCTGTCCGCTCGGCGGGAAGCCTGCTTCTCTCTGTCAAATAAATAAAATCTTTAATAAATAAATAAATAAATAAAAAGTCAGATGTCAGAGATTAAGTAGCCTTTATGGGATTATTAATGTGTTCCTCTTGTCGATTTAGGGAGTTACCCTGAAATGAGATCTCTTTTCTTTGCCTTTTTCAATGCCATGATTGAAACCTCTTTGCAAATGTAAAGATGGGTAAGTCTCACATTGTTAATTCATTCTGCAAATACTTGTGAGAGTATCTAAAGTATGTCCTCTAATCTGCAGCTTTCAATTGATAGTTTATCTGGGTATAATTGGGTCCTGAATAGACTAGCTCATCTTATCTAACCTTAAATGAATCTGACCTGGGCCAGAAGACTAATTTATTAATTTGCAGATGGGGGTATTCTCTTTCAATGACTGGAAACTCATTTCTGCTTGTTAGTATAATGCTGTCTTTGAATTTCCCAGATAACAAGAAATCAAAAACAGTCATGGTTGCTTGCTGTGTAGAATACGCAAAGGAGATTGCACAGTCTTTAGGAGAAATTTCGTTCAGATTGTGACAAGTCTAAGGAATTACTCATATTTCACCCTAAAGAATGTTTTTTTAGGATGGCCAAATATTTATAGTTGTCAGTTCTTTTTCCTTGTCTCTATTAGATTGACACTAAACACAATCAGACTTTCCAGACTTCATAGAGGTGACTACTCATTACTTTGCATTTATTACATTAAGACCTATCTTCATTTTAGTGTGTTGTACTCCTTTAGCATTTGTTTTTTATTGTTATGTTTTAGCCTGGTTTTTTGATCAGCTGTCTCGGAATCACTTTTTAGAGCTGGTTCCTTACTAAGGCTTGCCTCCTTAGAAGTATGCTCCCCTGAAGGAGATTCTGAGACCATAGTTTTCTGACCACTGATCACTGCTCCATTTTGAGAATTGACTTCTTTGGTTATTTAAATATACTAGGGTTTTTTGGTATTAAAACGGCAACATTACCCAGAAATAGCCACATTTATATCCTGATGCGTAATCTTGTGGAAATTTTTAAATATCATACATAATTGTAATGGGAATCATATTGTACCTACATTATCATCCCCTTTTTTTATCTTAAGATATGTCTTTCACTGTGTTTCTGGGCCCCATCTTGGGGTCTTTTAATTTAACAAACATTTATATATTACTTTGTCAAGTATTATTCCCCATATTGACTATACAGTAGTGAACGAAACAGTCAAAAGTTGATTGCCCTTGTGGAGCTTAATAAGGGGAAAATCAGACAAGCAAAAGAAGTTAAATCAGTAGGCTGTTTAGCAGTAGTAAATGCTCTGGGGAAAAAAGGCAGAGAAGGGAGATTAGGGAGTGTGGGAGAAGTGAAGTTTCAAAAAGTATAGTCAGCTAAGGCCTTACTGAGAAGAGTGGTTTGAGTAGACAGATGAGGTGAGGGTGAGGGAATGAGCTAGGAATGTGCCAGCAAGAAGAGGCCAGTTGGAATAGAGTGAGGGGGAATAGTAGGAGATAAGGTCACGGCGAAGACGGCTGGGAATGGGGATGGGGAAGAGAGCATTGGATCATGTAGAGCATGGTAGACTTCTGTAAGGGTTTTTATTCTGATTGCAGTGGAAACCTGATGGAAGGTTTAGGGCAGAGAAATGACGTGGTCTCACTTCGGTCTTAAAATGATCATTCTAACTGCTATGTGGAGAATCGAATGGGGGGCTGCAAAGGAGTACGGAGGCACGGGCAGAAGCAGAGAAACCATTTAAGAGGCTGTTGCATTAATCTAAGAGATGCCAGTGGCTTGGATGAGGGTAGTGAGAAGTTGTTGGATTCTACATGTAGTTGACAGTGGGCATAATAGAATTTGCTGGCAGATTGGCCATGAGGTATAACAGAAAGAAGAGTTGCGGATGATAAAAAAAGAGTTAAGGATTTGCTAAGGTTTTAAGAGTTCAGTTTGGGGACACAATAGGTTTGAGGTGCTTATTACCCATTAAGGCGGTCATGTTGCGTAGGCAGAGGTCTTGGGTAGAGATAAGATTTGGAAATGTGGCCTGTATATAAAACTGGGTGAAATTGCCAAGAGTCAAGGTAGAAAGTAGAAGTGCTCAGAGAATTGAGCCCTACGCCCTGATTGATAAGAAGTTTGGAAGATAAAAAGGAATAAACAGAGAAGACAGAAAGGACAACCAAGGAACAAAGAGGAAAACCTCGAGTCCAGCCCTTGAAACTGGATGAAGACTCTTACATGGTCTTAGCATATGTCTTCCCCTCCAGACTGTGTGGATTGATTTTTCTCTTCTTTGGGTTAAATACAGACACTGCCCTTCCACCCAACCGCATTTTAGCTACCTGTTACTTTAACAAAACAAGATTTTTTGTTTTTAACAGTAAGAAGATTCATTGTAAGTACTGCATATATCAGCTGAAGATAGTCTCCTCCCTATAACTCTTACACTTATTGAGTCCACCCTGAGCAGTCTCTGCAGAGATGTGGAACCAGCCTCTGATTTCCAGGGAGTAGAAGCAGCCAGGAGCGGGGAATCAGCAGCTAGTTCATCAGCCACGGCGTCCCTGGCAACTCTAAGCATTTATGCAGGGTCAATTTTAGAGCCAGAAACTAGGCTTTTCTCAAAGTTAATTATTGCCATTACTTACTGGTTAGTTCAAACGTGTGGTAATTTGCTCTTCTAGGCACGAGCTAGCAAGGAGGGTATATTATTGCTGTGTAACAGATGACCCTGGAATTTAGGAGCCTATAACAAATGTTTATTTTCTCACAGTTTCTGAGGGTCAGAAATTTGGGAGCAGCTTGGCTAGGTGGTTCTGGTAAAGGGTTTCATGAGGTTATAATCAAAACGTCAGCTCTGGCTGCAGGCATCCTAGTAAACTGGGGCTGGAGGATCTGCTTCCAGGAGAAGTCACTCACATGGCTGTTGTCAGGAGGCCTTAATTCCTTCCCATGTGGACCTCTGCAGACAGGGCTCCTTCAGTGTCCCCGTGACTTGACAGCTGGCTTCCCCAGAGTGAAGTGATTGGAGAGAGAAGGAAAAGGAAAGAAACCATAATACCTTTATATCTTTTTTTTTTTTTTTAAGATTTTATTTATTTGACAGAGAGAAACACAGCCAGAGAGGGGACACGAGCAGGGGAAGTGGAGAGGGTGAAGCAGGCTTCCCGCCGAGCAGGGAGCCCGATGTGGGGCTCGATCTCGGATCTCCGGGATCATGACCTGAGCCGAAGGCAGCCGCCCAACCAACTGAGCCACCCAGGCGCCCCATAATACCTTTTATATCTTGATCTTGGAAGCCAAACACTGTCCTTTCAGCCAAATTTTCTCTGTCGGAAGTGAATCACTAGATCCAGCCCACATTCAAGGGGAGAAGAATTAAACTCCATCTCTTGAAGGGAGAAGTATTAACGAATTTGTAGACATACTTTAAAACTACCGTATTTTACCCTCTGGCCACAAATTACTTAACAGTTCTCTCATGTGCAAAATATACTCCCATCCTCCCACCACCCACCCTTTATATGTCCCTTTATAGCATCAACTTGAAATCCAGGTTGTTAGGTCCAAATGTGGAGGAGGCTCCTTGGTTATAGTTCTGCAGGTACAACTTCTTCGATGCGAACATCTATAAAGAAACAAGTTTTTTGCCTCTCATGTACCCAACATACAGTAATGGGGCAGTCGTGTACTAAACAGATATAGAGATTCCTGTTTATAAAAGGGAGAAAGTGGGAGGCACAAAAAAGTCTGATTCATAGCAGTTCTGATGTTATCTTGATCAATGTTGGAAGTTTCTTGATTAGGACTTAGTCCTTTTGCCCAGGAATGCTACTCTATGGCTCTTTGTTTCCTCCTTCTAGGCTCTTGGTTTCACCCTGTGAGTTTGCTTTTCCATGAAAAGCAGTCAAGAATTGCAGCTGCATAGCTTTCTTACTCTGCTTCTTGCCAGTAAAATTTTGAGGGCTCAAGAAGCTTCTTTCCATTTTGTTTTTTGCCTCTGCACCTTTCAGTGTAACCGGCAGTGTTTCTTTTTAAAACTTAGGGTCTCCTGTGAAAGTTACTGAGATTCCTGCCATAAACAAAAACCACACCCACAAATCTCTTCCAGATAACCTCTTTTTTCCCTTGGGCTTCTGCTGGGATTTCTGAGGGACAGTAGTTGCCGTGGATAGAATTTTATCCTTCAAAAAGATATGTTCAGGTCCTAACCCCATTACCTGTGAATGTGACTTTATTTGGCATAAGGGCTTTACAGATGTAATCCAGTCAAGAAGAGATCATATTGGGTCAGAGTGGCCTGACTGCAATGCCTGGTATTCTTAGAGAAATTTGGACACAGAAGACACAGGAAAGAAAGTCACCTGAAGACCAAGGCAGAGATTAGAGTAATGTGTCTGCAAACCAAGGAACAGCAAAGATTGCTGAGAACCACCACAAGCTAGAAGAGGGGCATGGAACAGATTTTCCCGCAGAGAAAAGTGGAAAAGTGGAAAGCCCTAATAACATCTTGATTTTAGACTCTGGCTTCCAAAACCATAAGAGAACTATATTGTTTGTGAGAATATGTTATGGAAGTCCAGTTGTTTAACTGAGTAGTTCTTTAGGCTATATAGATCTTTCTGAGCTCTTAAGAAAGAATTTTTATAGCTGCTTTCTAGGCTTCCTTGGTAACCATTTTCTTTTGGCAGTGCCCTGGACTTGATCTTCCCTTGGAAGCCATTTCTTAATTTTAGTATCATTTACCATCGGGAGAGGCTGGGAATTTTTAGAAGTATTTAGTCTTGGCTCCCTTTTTGTTTAATTGTCCTTCTGCGTGTCTGGCGGCCAGCATCTGGCTGGCTCGGTCAGAAGAGCATGTGACCCTTCATCTTGGGGTTGTGAGTTCGAGCCCTGTATTGGGTGTAGAAATTACTTTAAAAATTTTAAAAAGTAAACTTTATCCTTTCCTTTAATTTATCCCTTCTTGCATTTTAATGTAAGCATCAAGAAGAAACCAAGAGGGACCTTTAGCATTCTTGTCTGGACATCTTGTTAGCTAGGGTCTTTAGCCAGTTCACGAGCCACAACTTCTACTTACATGTTATAACAGGCAACAACTTTTGCTACTACATAACAAGGATCCCTTTCCCTCCAGTTTCCAAGATTTTTCTCACTTAAACTCTCACCCATAAATTCCTCAAAGGCCATCATACTTCTACTCTTTCTTCGAGACTTTTCAGACTTTCACTGATACTCTCCTCAGAGTCCTTCCAACTTTTACCCTCTGTTGGGCTCTAAATCTTCTCCCACGTTCGATGTTCTTGTTGTAACAGAACACATTTCCAGGTATCAAAATCTGAATTAGTTATCTATTACACTAGAGCTTAGTGGCTGTAAATAACAGGCATTAATTATCCATAAGTTCACTGGGTCAGGAATTTGGGGCAGTTTAGCTCGGTGGTTCTGGCCTGTGTCTTATGAGCTTTTAGTTAAGACATTAGCTAGTGCTGCAGTCATCTGAAGGATCAACTGAGAATTACTCATACTCTGGCAAGTTTGTTCTGGTGTTAGGAGGAGGCTTCGGTTCCAGGTCATGTGGGCTGTTACCAGACTGCTTGATGTGGCACTTTCCAAAGAAAGTGATTCGGGAGAGAGCACAGTGCTCTATAAGACTGAATCTTGGAAGCCAGTGATTATCCTGCCATATTCCATTCTGTTTTGTTTTGTTTTTTTAATATTTTATTTATTTATTTGACAGAGAGAGATCACAAGTAGGCAGAGAGGCAGGCAGAGAGAGAGGAGGAAGCAGGCTCCCTGCTGAGCAGAGAGCCCGACGCGGGCCTCAATCCCAGGACCCTGAGATCATGACCTGAGCCGAAGGCAGAGGCTTATCCCACTGAGCTACCCAGGCGCCCTGCCATATTCCATTCTTCAGAAGTAAGTCGCAGTATGGTATTGGCTTAAAACAGACACCTTAATCAATGGAAAAGAACAGAGCTTAGAAATAAACTCAAAAGCCAAGAAATATACAATGGGGAAAGGGCAGTTTCTTTAACAAATGTTGGGGAAACTGGATCCCTGTCTTACACCGTACATAAAAGTTAACTCAATATCGATTGAATGTAAGACCTGAAACCATAAACCATGTAGAAGGGAACATAAGCAGTAACCTCTTTGACATCTGTCTAGTAATGATTTTTTTGGATCTGACTTTAAAAGTAAAGGCAACAAAAGCAAAAATAGACAAGCTAACAAACTAAAGAGCTTCTGCACAACAAAGGAAATTGTCAACAGAATGAAAAGGCAACCTATTGGATGGGAGAATTTGCAGATCTGATAAGGGGTTATAATCGCCAAAATAGATAAAGGACTCATATAATGCAGTACCAAAAAAAAGAAAACCAATCTGATTAAAAAATAGATCAGAATATATGAATAGTTGTTTTTCTGAAGAAGATACACAGATGGCCAAAACGTGCATGAAGATGTGCTCCACATCACTAAGCAGGGAAATAGAAATCAAAACCATAATAAAATGTCACTTCACACCTGTTACAGTGGCTGTTATCAAAAAGACAAAAATAACAAGTGTTGGCGAGTACAGGAAGAAAAGGAAACCCTTGTGACCTGTTGGTGAGAATGTAAATTGGTGCACCCACCATGGAAAACAGTATGGAGGTTCCTCAAGAAATAAAAATAGAGGGGCGCTTGGATGGCTCAGTCAGTTAAGCGTCTGCCTTCGGCTCAGGTCATGATCCCAGAGTCCTGGGATCAAGCCCGCATTGGGCTCCCTGCTCAGCAGGGAGCCTGCTTCTCCCTCTCTCCATCCCATACCCCCTGCTTGTGTTGCCTCTCTCACTGTCTCTTTCTGTGTCAAATAAATAAAATCTTAAAAAAGGAATAAAAGAACTATCATATGATCCAGCAGTTCCACTTCTGGGTATTTATCTAAAGAAGATGAAAACCTTGGTGGCACCTGGGTGGCTCTGTTGGTTAAGCAACTGCCTTGGAGACCCGGGATCGAGCCCCACATCGGGCTCCCTGCTTGGCGGGAAGCCTGCTTCTCCCTCTCTCACTCCCCCTGCTTGTGTTCCCTCTCTGTCTGTGTTTCTCTCTGTCAAATAAATAAAATCTTAAAAAAAAAAAAAAAAAGAAGATGAAAACCTTAATACATCCCTCTGCTTATTACAGTATTATTTATAATAGCCAAGACATGGAGACAACCTACGTGTCCATTGATGCATAATGGATAAAGAAAACGTGACTTATATAAATATACACCAGACACACAGGCACACACTAGAATAGCACTTGACCAAAAAAAAAAAAAACAACCAAAAAACTTGCCATTTGCAACAACATTGATGGACCTTGTGGCCATTGTGACAAGTGAAATATGTATGATCTCACTTATATGTGGAATCGTAATTTAAAAAAAAAAAAAAGCTCACTGTTAAAGAAAATAGATTAGTGGGTGCCAGAGGTAGGGTGTAGGGTGTGAGCAAAATAGAAGGGGGTCCAAAGGCACAAACTTCTAGTTATAAAATAAATAGTGAGGATGTAAAGTACAGCATGGTGACTATATCATCGGGGAAATGCAAATCAAAACCCTAAAGATATTATAATTCATTACAGTTAATTATAGGTAACTACAGTATGATAGTTAATAATATAGTACATATTTGCAAGTTGCTAAGAAAGTAGATGTTATTAACTTGATTAAGTTGTAATCACAAGAAAATAAAAATTTTGTAACTACGTATGGTGATGTTTGTTAACTAGTCTTATTCTGGTGGTCATTTACAATGTTTATGAACATCGAATCATTATGTTGTATAGCTGAAACTAATATAATGTTCATATGAATTATACCTTAATAAAAAAAAGAAGAATTAAGTCACTAAGTCCAGCCTACACTCATAGAAGGATCATAAAATAATTGTGAACATTTTTTTGTGTGTACATATTTTAAAACACATAGTCTAATTAGCTGTTTTTGGACTTAAGGAATAAGGAGAGTCTAATATTGGCTACTGCCATTGTTATATCAATTGGCCTAATAAATGAAGTGGGGACCAGGGGGTTACAAGTATATATCGTGTCAGTTATGTCTCAGTTAAGCTGGAGAAAAAGGTACATATCGTTCACAAAACGAGATCTAGGAGAAAAATTTCTTGTCTTTTGCCCATTATCTCTTTGGGTAACAAAGATTAACTCACTAATATTAAGGACTGGGTAGATATGCCATCCTAAGTGTTCAGAATGACAAATTTCAGTGTGTTTGAGTGTGTTTGTGTTACAAGCAATAGAAACACCTTTTGAGGGCTAATATAGCATGTTGATAAATGTTGGTAAAATGGGATTATTCTCAAGAACATTTTTTACAGGCTCTTTGAATAATATCTAATACAGAAACCCAGTCTGTAAAACACATAAAAATGGAGCTATAAGATTTTAGGGGCGCCTGGGTGGCTCAGTTGGTTGGGCGACTGCCTTCGGCTCGGGTCATGGTCCCAGAGACCCGGGATCGAGTCCCACATCGGGCTCCCGGCTCGGCGGGAAGCCTGCTTCTCCCTCTCTCACTCCCCCTGCTTGTGTTCCCTCTCTGGCTGGGTTTCTCTCTGTCAGATAAATAAATAAAATCTATAAAAATAAATAAGATAGCCATAATAGCAAAATAGCCCTTTACCAGTTAGCAGACTGATTTCTGGTGTTATCTACTATATAATGGTCAGTGAAAACCTGTGGTGGTTTGGAGAAGTAGTCGATGATTGGTCAGCCATTGATATCTGTAGAATGCTTTCATGAGTCCATTGTCTTACCTAATTTTTTTTCCTCCAACAGAATAATACAACAGATCTTTACAGGATTCTTTGCAAATTCTGCAATTCCTGGATCCTCGCATCCTTTTTCCTGGTAAGTAGCTAATTGCCCTCTGTCGTACTTTGCGGGAGTACCATCTTAGGTGTCTGTGCCATTGTCAGAAAGAGCAAGAGCTACATAGGTGAGTATATAAAGATTTGGCTGGCATATGGTTGGATTGCCTTTATTTGCTGAGCCCAAACTGAATCAGAACTTATTTTTTATTGCTCAGTCTCCTGAGGGCCTTCCTGGTCTCCCAGGATGTGCACGCACTGGGTGTGTCAGTTTTGGTTCATCTTCTGGTCTGAGAGTTGTGTTGAGAGGGGAGTGAGATGGTGCCCGCCAGGCCTGGTATCTGGACTTTGCAGGTTTCTTTTCTAGATGGGAAGATTTTATTCCTTAAGAATTTCTGAAATAAAAACATGTTGCTTAACTTCCTTTTCTCAAAGTAAGAAGGTTTGTCAGAAGAAAGGCTGTCATTCAGTATCAGAGTGACACTTAAGTATGATAGGGGTTAAGATGGAATTTCCTCTTGTCTAGACAATCACACACCACTTCTGACTGCCCCAGAAGGCTCCTTTGCTCAGAGGGACCTCAGTCCTTCCACACAGTTACCCTCTTTTCCAGCCACTTGTTTCTTTTAACACGTTCCAGCCAGAGTCTGGGCATCTGTTGTCCAGGGTAGCGCACCGGCAGCTCCAGAAAGAGGTGCTGCCAGGTCCCTTTTCTAACTGCTCTAAATTGTGATTCAGAGGGATTGCTGTGGCTGTTCCTCTACTTGAAAGCGCCTCATTGTCGAGGACCACGGGCAGCCTCTTAGAGTGAAGGAGGCCTGCGATAGATTTTGGCCAGTCACAGAGGGAAACTCCCCTTAAAAAGCAGCCCCATCCATGCTCACCGTGAGTGGGCACAGAGAAGACAGGCTTTTCCTAGCCAGTAGGCACGACTCACTCCTTTTGCTCTGGTGGGTCATGTGGTATTTTAGGTGGCTTCACATTTTATTTTCTATTCGATTAAGTAAAAATTCCTTACTTAAGAGAGTAAGAGACTACTTCCAGATAATCTGTTTGACTTTAAAAATATTGAGAAATTCTTTGCCACTTGGTTTCAGAGAACTAGTGACTTTCCAGCCCTGAGAGAGAGCAGGATCTGCCAGTTTTCTCTGTGGTGTAAGGCAGAGGCTGGTCACTCCGTCTAATGCTGTCTGTCTCATCTCATGTATAGGAGCGGGATGCTGCACTCCAACCCTGGGGACTATGCCTGGGGTCAGACAGGGCTCGATGCCATTGTAACCCAGGTGAGGAGCGGCCTGTTGAGGGTGTCTGTTCCGTGTGTCTCGTGGCTCCACGGGCTTCCTGCTTTCCTCTACTACTTTCCGAAATGGCAGTCACTCTGCTTTCCCTAATATTTTGAGCTTGTGGGTTTCCATTTTATCGAAGGGATAAATGGTTTATGGGTTTAGTTTAGCATCCATACCTCCTAGGTCGTAGGGACTTTCTAGAAGATGGCTTCACCTCCATAGGAAGAAAAGACTTCTATAACAAACAGTACTTTGTATTTTTGGCCTCTTGTTCAGGCCTGTGAGGATCCTGTTAACAGGTGCTTCACGAAAAAGGAGGGTCTCCTCACATGTTGAAGCAGGGATTTCTGCTAGCTGGAGCAAAGTAGGGGAAGGAAGCAGAGAAAACGGTATTCCCATGCCATGTCTAATTGCTTCCACTTATTTATGTTTATTTTAATTTAATTGGTTTTCATTTCCCTTGTAGATTGCTGAGAATAGAGAGCATGTCATTTATGTCCAAATTTTCTTGTAGGTAGTAATTTACCTATTTCTTGGCTTACTTTATGCTACTTTCCATACTCCACCCTTTTTTTTTCTTCCAGCAGAATGAGATATTTAGACCAGTTAAGTATTACTTTTTTGTTCAGTTGTAACTTTTTTCCTAACATCAAAGCCTTACCCTGCCTCTGAAGTGCTTTATTCCCGGAGGTGGACTCTGCAATGATAGTTTCATCTGTAGACTTACACTAATGTCACTCTGAAATCGTAAAGGAATTTTGAGTGTTCTGGCAGCAGGAAAGGAGAAACCCAAGCTTCTCAGAGCCTTGCAGAAGTAAGAGCAACTAACATTTCTAATATATGCACTGTTCGTTCTCAGCTGGAGCAGCTCCCTCTCCAGGGATAGTGGGATATCTGCCACTTCTTTTTCTTTCTCCTCTTTTTGTAGCTTTTAGGACAACTGGAGAACACAGGGCCTCCCCCAGCTGACAAGGAAAAGATCTCCTCTCTTCCAACAGTGACAGTAACTCAGGAACAAGTTGGTAGGTTCAGTTCTTCACTTACTCTCTCAACTTCTGATCTCTGTTCAAAATCCCAGCACCTTCCCATACTAAGGATCTTCAAGTGAGGCTGTAGCACTTCTAAAATTCCTGTCTGGGTGCCGTGTATTTAAGACGTCCACCTTTTCATTAGGGCTAGTCATGTTGATGCAGAGTGAACAAACCTTTTTTTAAGTTGTAGAGAAGGAAGAGAGTTTTCTTCAAGCTTAGGTTAGGACAGTGGCTGGAGTTGCACAGTCTTTCATAAAGAAGAGAGAGCTCCAGGGAAAGACCATTTGGTGAAGGATTATAGATAAAC
Source organism: Spilogale gracilis (assembly GCA_004023965.1). NCBI lineage: Eukaryota > Metazoa > Chordata > Mammalia > Carnivora > Mephitidae > Spilogale > Spilogale gracilis. Next base: position 34,571 of record PITA01007537.1, on the reverse strand, counting down.
CTTGATTTCTTGAAGAGTTTAGCAGGGGAAGCAAGACTCAACTAAACGTTTAGAAAACAGTATAAAAAAATAGTATTGAGCAGATGATACAGAGAAAGACCAAAAAATGGGAGACTGGGAATTTGTTTCATATTTACTCTGTCAGATACAGTGAGGCACTTTATACATATGTTTTAAGCACAGAAGGAATTTAGTGACAAGGAACATTATTTTGAATTAAGCGTTTCTTTTCCCACAAATTCCAGATGAAGTTAGAGAAGATTTTAAAGACAGGCTAGGCCATCTTAGAAAGGTCATTCTGTTCAAGGAAGAATATGACCCAATGTGAGAATGTCAGTGTGGACATAGTGTCTGCATCAGGTAGAAGGAGAGTCATGTTATTAGCCCTGAAACAGAATCTGGTTTGGGGTTAGTGGGAGGCCTGACTGGTTAGGAAGGGTGGGGCCGTGGAGCTGGCAAGAGTAGTCAGGGCGGATATCTTAGATGGGAGGCAAGTTTCGTGGCTCCCCAAGTAGAGGACTGAAGAAAGGGATGATTAGTTTGGAGGTATGTGTCCAATAGATTGGAAGGCAAAGAAAGCAGAAGCAGGGATTTAAGGGGCTGCCGCAGCATCTGGGTGGAGGGCGGGTGGTGGGGGCAGCGCCAGCAGGCGGGGAAGGGCAGACTGCACAGGGTCTTGAGGAAGGCTTTCATCACTGATTGCATGAGAGCAGAAAGAAGGGAAAAGGGTCAAAGAGTGCTGCAGGTTTTGCAGCTTGGGAAGCCCAGAGCTGGTGCTGCCATCTGTCAGGGGTGGGGGAATAGTGAGCAGGCCCCGGTTTGGGTACAGAGTGATGGGATATTTTTAATTTTGAACTTGCTGATTTTGAGGCCCCAGCTGGGAATCCAAGTAAAGATGAGCTGGGGATTGCTAATGAAGCGAGTATTAGGGGAAATTAGCTGGTTGCGAAGCTTGGGTAAATGGAGAGGGTTGAAAGCTAGGTCAAGGATGCTACCTGGGAGGCTGTTCCAGTAGACCAGACAGAAGAAATGATAGCTAGAATTGAGGTAAAGGTCAATTCTAGAAGAGTGTAGAGGGAGGAGTAAATCTATTAAGTGGTAGTTTCACTCGGGTCCTTGACTGCTACTGTGGGCACACAGCATGCCCTGGCCACCAGAGAGAGGCTGGCTGATATTGTTAGCCAGACTTGGGAAACTCCGGCTTTGCTGCCTGGTACTCCCAGTTTAGTTTGTAGCCATTTCCTCGCAAAGAGTGTTTCTTGTCTCTGGACTTGGAACCCCAGCTGTCCTTGGGCTTCATAATTCTGCAGCACCACCTCCTGGTACAGCTTTTAATTTACAGCTTGTACAGAGCGCTTTAGGGCAACCGCACTGAAAGAGGATGCAAAGTGTGGAAACTAGCAGGGTAAGAGTGGCCTGAGACACTGACTGGTCGTTGCTAAGATTGCTGAGCTGCATCCCTTGGTTGTGGTGGACAGAGTCCCTGTGTTTACTAAGTAGAAACTGCCAGAAGGCTAGCACACATCTGGGAAGATGTTTTTCCTGTTTTACTTAATCTAAGCGCTGGTCTGTTTGCCCATTCATGGCCCTGTCTACTACCACCTCCTCCCCATTTTGAAATAAAATTCCTGCTTCCTACCTTCTCACCTAGGATGCACTTTGTATCTTTTTTATGTCTTCCTTTGGTTAAAGACTGGGGTAGTTTTTTCTTCTTTCTTTTTGTTTGCTTACTTTAGAATGCATTTCCTCCTTCAACAGATACGGGTTTAGAGTGCCCCGTGTGCAAAGAAGATTACACAGTTGAAGAGGAAGTCCGACAGTTACCCTGCAACCACTTCTTCCACAGCAGTTGTATCGTTCCGTGGTTAGAGCTGGTGAGCACAGACGCTGTCCTGGGTGATGGGCCGGCTTGCCAGTCACACCTCTTCGGGGTGGGAGGATGGTGTGCAGTTCACAGAGAACCAGGCAGAGCAGACTTTAGTCCCTGGCTCATTTCTACTGGCGCCAGTTACCGTTTTTTTAGATCACTGTGTGTTTGGAACTTCTCCGACCAGAGGGTACCAAGCCACAGCCTCAGGTCTTGGGCCTGCCGCCTGTTCTGGTAAATGAAGCTTTCTTGGAACACAGCTACGCTTATTTGTTGACAGTTGTCTGTGCCTCCTTCTGTGCTGTGTCAGCAGAGTTGAGTGGTTGCGACACAGGTGGTACGGCCTCTGAAGTCTAAAATATTTACTGTCGATCCCTTCACAGAAGTTTGCTGAGCTCTGCTCTGGGCCGTCACTCCTCCCTCCCTCCCTCCCTTCCTCCCTCCCCCCCTCCCCCATTCCCCCTTCTTTCTTTCCTAGATTTTGTTTATGTGACAGAGAGAGACAGAGAGGGAACACAAGCAGGGGGAGTGAGAGAGGGAGAAATAGGCTTTCTGCTGAGCAGGGAGCCTGATGTGGGGCTCGGTCCCAGGACCCTGGATCATGACCTGAGCTGAAGGCAGACGCTTAACGACTGAGCCACCCAGGCGCCCCTTTCATTCTTTTTTTAAAGATTTTACTTACGTACTTGAGAGAGAGAGAGCCCGCATACATGCGGGAAGGGGTTTTGGGGAGGGGCAGCGTGAGCAGGAGAAGCAGAGAACCTGACACGGGGCTCCATCCCAGGACCCTGAGACATGACCTGAGCTGAAGGCAGGCACTTAACTGACTGAGCCCCCCAGGCGCCCCCAGATCACTTTTTCTGGTTCATTCTGTTTGGTGATGTGCGGTAGCTGTTAAGTTTTAGCCTAGAATTCTCTCTGGCATTTCTGTTTAAAGTTCTATTTGGAAGATGTCCTGGTGGTACACCTTTGAGCCCAGCGTTGCACTGGGTGAGAATACATGCCCTTTCTGTTTTCCTACCTTCCAGCTCTCAGGGTTTCTTAAGTGTTTAGCTTCCAGCTTCTCAGGTCAGGCTATTCACGCGCACTGATACCTTTCTGTTTCAGCATGACACGTGTCCTGTATGTAGGAAGAGCTTAAATGGTGAGGACTCTACCCGGCAAACCCAGAGCTCTGAGGCCGCTGCAAGCAACAGATACAGCAGTGACAGCCAGCTCCACGACCGATGGACTTTCTGAAGCTAAAGCCTGCATCTGAGCCAGGGCTGTGGTGGCCTTCCTGTCACAGCTGTCAGTTGTAGCAAAACAAAAACATAGTAGGTGGATCTAGGAATTGCATAAGAAACCCCAACCCATAATATTAATGCAGTGAGTGTTTTTCTTCTCTAAATTTAAAGTTAGTATCTGCAGATGGAATTGTATCTACAACCAAATGCCTCTTATTCCTGAATTCAGAGTGATACTTTTCTAAGTGTGGAACTTAATTATGTGGGTTTCCCCCGCCAGAATAGAATCACTTTTCCTTAAAGTCTAGCTAGGGTCCCACTATCTGTCATGTTCTCTTGTAGTGGATGTTTCCAACTCCTTCTCTAACCTCCCCCCTGCCATTAATGTATTACAGTAGATGCAGTGGAACCGCAGCCCTGAAGTCCTGCTGATATAAAATCTTTCTGTTTTTATTGTACAAAAGCATCTACTTCTGGCCACATAAGCCACAAAGCAAGATCAGATTAATTCAGGAATCTGAGACTAATGATTTTGTTTTGTTTTGAATCCTCAGAAAATCAAAGAAAAATTATAGTGGGGAGGAGAAAATGACTGATCATTGTACTCTTTGATTTTCTCATTTTAATTTTTAAAGACTACTTCACAAGGTGCAGTTTCTGCAGACGCCAACGTGACATATCTCGGGAATCTTACATTGGTGGGAATCTGATTCTCGTTCCCTTTTGGAAATGAATTGGGCGGCCCATACACACAGAGAGAGAGGTATTTGAAGTCTTCGGCTCTGAGGTTTCTTTAATGACCCCCACTCATTGTTTACTGCCTTTTGTCACGGAAACCTTAAAAGTCTATCAGAAATAGAATTCCTTCGTTACTGGTTCTACAGCCAAGTCACTGTTTTTAGTAAGTCGTTGGTCTTCAGGAATTGAGATTTCACATTGTCTCATTTTTTAAAGCCCTTTTATCATCTCTGAACTCTTTTCTGTTCTGCTTGGTTCTGGTTGTACTTGGAATCAAACTGATGATTGTGATCATGCCCGAAACAGCTTGGCCTTGGAGAGGTGGGCCTTCTGTTTTCAGCCTAACCGTGTCTCATTGCACATGCACATGCTCTTTGAAGCATTTAAGTGTTTAAAGTTGAATAAATGAAGAAGATACAGAATGTTGTTGGAACTTCAGAGTCACAAAAGGAAGTGATGGGGGCATGTACCCACAGCTTCAGCGGCCCGTACAGGCTGACAGGGCGCTCCGTGTGCCTGCTCATATCAGCCCTTCACAGGTTGGAATGATGAGAACAAGAAGGCCACTCTTTGGTGGGTGTCGTTCTTGGCTAAGTCTTTCCTCAGTTTTTGTTGACTATCACACTGGTTTTGAGGCTGAAGGAAGGGGGTTAGAGATATCTTTGTACTTCAGTAGAGGATAAAGAAGTAGGGGAGGGAAGAGAGAAAGTGGGAGAGTGGCTTGCTGAATTAACAGCCTATCTCTAGACTTGTGACCGTTGGGTCCAGAGGGAATAAAAGATGTTTTCTCCTCTGCCTCTCATGTTATACCTCTGCAGAGATTGTTTCTCTGGAGAATGTGAGCTCTTTACTCTGGGTATCAACGTGTAGCCTGAAACTACACATTGGTTTTGAGAGTGGAGGGGAGTGCTGGGGTGAAGAAGCTGGGGGGAGGGGGAGAGATATATTCTGAATATTTAATCACCACTACACAGATGGAGAAAGGCCATGCTGAAGTTGGAGCACATCATAGTTTTCAAGTAGAACAGTGTCCACTGTCTCAGAAAAATTTTGACAGCCAGAAATTATTGTCTCCCTGTTAGGGTCTGGAGATGCCAGGACAAGCGATTGTATTTTCTTTTTTTTTTTCTTTTTTAAAGATTTTATTTATTTGACAGAGAGAAACACAGCCAGAGAGGGAACACAAGCAGGGGGAGGGAGAGAGGGAGAAGCAGGCTTTCTGCCGAGCAGGGAGCCCAATGTGGGGCTCGATCCCGGGTCTCCGGGATTATGACCTGAGCCGAAGGCAGTCGCTTAACCAACTGAGCCACCCAGGCACCCCAAGCGATTGTATTTTCACCACAACTAGAAGACTAGAGAACCAGAAAGGATCTGCGTAGCTCACAAAGGGTCAGAAACAAAGTTCACAGGATAGTGTCAGTCTCAGTGATCTGAAATTTTCTTATTTTTTTGCTCCGGTAGAGGCCATGAGGCTTCTTTTGCTGTTTCCTGTACCCTTTCCACTTAATGATTCTGTAGTATTTCTTCCTAGGTATCTTGGAGTTTTAGGTTAATTTAGGTTAAGGGGTATACTAGGGTTCTCCAGAGAAACAGAATCAGTAAGGCAGTAAGGGGTGTGTGTGTGTGTGTGTGTGTGTGTGTGCGCGCGCGTGTGCAAAGAGGTCTGCTATAAGGAATTAGCTCCTGTGATCATAGAGGCTAGGAAGTCTCAGATCTTCAGTAGATAGCCAGTATGTCTTACGGTGTAGTTCTAGTCTGATCCCAAAGCCCTGAGCACTGCGGGAGCCAGTGGTATAAATTCTAGTCCAAAAGCTGCTGGAAGTTTTGAGACCTAAGAAAAGCCAATTTTTTTTTCCTTTTTTAACATTTTATTTATTTATCTGAGAGAGAATGGGAGAAGCAGACTCCCTGCTGAGCAGGGAGCCCGGTGCAGGGCTTGATCCCAGGTCCCTGAGATCATGACCTGAGCCAAAGGCAGAAACTTAACTGACTGAGCTCACCCAGGCGCCCTGAAAAGCCAGTGTTTTAATTTAGAGTCCAAAGGCAGGAAAAGACGAATGTCCTAACTCAAATTCTTGCTTAGCTGGAGTGTCAGACATTTTGTTCTACTTGGGCTTTTAACGGTTTGGATAAGGCCCACTGACATTGAGGAGAGCAATCTTCTCTAATTCATGTACCTATTCAGATGTTAATCTTATCAGACATACCCAGGATAATCTGTGACCAAATATTTAGGTCCTCCTTGCCCCAGCCAAACTGACATCAAATTAACCATCACAGGAGGGAAAGTAGAAATGCACACAGGGAGACAAACCATAAAAGACTTTTCTTTTTTTTTTTTAAAGATTTTATTTATTTATTTGACAGAGAGAAGAACACAAGCAGGGGGAGTGAGAGAGGGAGAAGCAGGCTTCCCGCCGAGCAGGGAGCCCGATGTGGGGCTCGATCCCCGAACTCCAGGATCATGACCTGAGCCGAAGGCAGGTGCTTAACGACTGAGCCACTCAGGCGCCCCCCCATAAGAGATGCTTAATCATAGGAACAAACAGGGTTGCTGGAGGGGGCTAAGGGATGGGGTAACTGGGTGATTGACATTGGGGAGGGTATGTGTTGTAATGAGCACTGGGTATAAGACCGATGAATCACGACCTGTGTCCCTGAAACCAATAATACATTATATGTTAATTAGTTGAATTTAAATTAAAAAAAGAAATGGAGGGGCGCCTGGGTGGCTCAGTTGGTTAAGCGACTGCCTTCGGCTCAGGTCATGATCCTGGAGACCGGCGGGAGGCCTGCTTCTCCCTCTCTCACTCTCCCTGCTTGTGTTCCCTCTCTGGCTGTGTTTCTTTCTGTCAAATAAATAAAATCTTTAAAAAAAAAAAATGGACACAGCAGAGTGATACCCATCCCAATTAAGTTTTGCCAGATAAACAGTATGTCTCTGAGAAATGTCTGCTTTGGTTAGAGACCTGACCTCAGTGATAGGATTAAAAAGTAGTGGAAATATATAAGGGACGAGGGCCAGTTTGCTGTGTGCAATCTATTTTTCTTCCTTAACCTAAACTAACCTGGAAGTCTGATACCTCCCATTCTAGGAAGAAATGTTGCAGATTCATTGATCTAACACTGGAACTTAGCTGGGGTTAAGAGTTAGTTTCTAGGAATGCCTTGCTCTTCAATGTTTCAAACAATTTTAAGATATAGTGCCCAAGGCAGAGGGCTACATAACCCAGACTTTTATGACTTCATTCCTATGCAGTTGGAACCAGACTGAGGAATCCGGAACCTTAACAGGAGTCGAAGGAGAGATGATCTAACTCTCCCTGATCATCAGAATAGGAGACAATCGCAGTCTCAGATCTTGAGCCCTTATACCTGAGGCCTGTACATTCATATTAAACGGCCTATGGGTTCCATGCAGAGCTAAACAGATTGTCTTCTTTTCTTTCCTTTTTTTTTTTTAGAGAAAGAGCATGCACGCAGTGAGGGAGGGCAGAGCGAGAGGGGAAAAGAGCGTGCAGCGTGGAGCCCAGTATGGGGCTGAATTTTACAACCCCAAGATCATGACCTGAGTCAAAGTCAAGAGTCGGAGGCTCAACGGACTGAGCCACCCAGTTGCCCCAGCAGATTGTTTTCTGATTTATGAATGTTTTTTCTTCTTCATCTTCCCTTTGTCCATTATAATTTGAAATTATAGGGGTGCCAGGGTGGCTCAGATGGTTAAGTGTCTGCCTTTGGCTCAGGTCATTTCCAGATCCTGGGATTGAGCCCCGCGTTGGGCTCCTGGCTCAGCAGAGAGTCTGCTTCTCCCTCTGCCTCTGCCCCTGCTTGTGCTCTCTCTGTCTCTCTCAAATGAATAAATAAAATCTTAAAAAAAATTTTTTTTAAGTAAAAAGAAAAAAAATTAGAGGGAAGAAAACTATTTTGTTAGCACATCATTAGGAGAGACTTCTAGAAATTGGTAAACTTACAAGTTGGGAACTAATACAGGGCAACTCCTTGCTGGCCTCCAAGTGACGATTGCTTCTTGGGTAGTTTCCGGGGGGATTTGTCTAACTCAAGTTCATACGGGTTATCTGGCTGGATAGAACTAGGAAGTTGGGTGGGAAGAGCAGAGTAGTGAACATTTAGCTGAGATCTCCAACATCTTTAACATTCCCAAGCTAATGAGTTCGGAGCAGAAGAAAGAATAACTCTGGCCTTAAAGCTTCATTTTACCTTGAAGTTCCTTCTGCCAGTTCCCTGAAAAGCTGGGAAACATGGAAAATCCAGAATGGCATTTTTGTTCTTGTTGCTATAGCTCCTGGACTTTTCCTTACAGCATTCTAGTTTGTAAGAAAAAGGTATTACTCTAGGTAGGAGGTGTGGAGATGGCTATAAATGAAATAGCTTCCTTAGCTTATTATAAATTTTAGTTGTCAATATTTGCAACAATTGAACCAGTGCTTTTTAGATGTTTTCTTTGAGTTGTACTCTCTCTGGTCCAATAATTAATTCTCAAGTTCGAAGGAAGCTTTCTAGGGAAGAATTTGGTTTTTTTCCTCAGTAGCTCTCATTTTGTTTTAATAGCTAATAGAAAAAAATTCCTTGTTTATGTCTTTGTGTTCCACATGTGTTTGTGTGTGTGTGAGAGAGAGAGTATGTGTGCGTTAGCGGATGCACACATGGACATTTCATAGTAGAGGAAGAAAGGGATGTGGTGGCCACTGGGGTAAAGTTCGCAGGTACAGCAGAGGGCTCGAGCTCAGCCCAGTTCTCTCGCTATACCTACCTCAGGCCCTTGTGTCTCCATAGCTCTCTGCGAAGGGGCACTGTTGGCGTCGCTGCCAAGCACAAACCCTGCTACATGGCGTGCGGCTAAGGGACTCAGTGGAGGGAGAAGCCTAGTCATTTTTAAGGGTTATGGAAAAAAAAATGGCTTTGAGGATAGCCAGTTATCCTCTGTTTCCATAGTAGTTGAACACAGATACAATTATCTGTTGCTTTTTAATTTTTAATTTTTTAAGAAGTCACTGTTACCAAATCGACTTTTCTCTTGACCTTCCGCATGCTTCCGTTTCTTTCACTCTGGTATCCACATGCTCTTTCATCAAGGAATATACATTCTATAAGTCTTAACAAAAACTAATCAGGAGGGGACCATAGTCCATAGTTTGTGTCTGTTTCAAACAACAAAACTGCCCTTGGGACTTTGGGAAGGGGAGGCTCTTCAGAGTTGGTTGTTAGAGCCGACCTAGGCAAGCCAGTGACGCCTGTGAAGGAAGATGAGAGTTTAGGAGGAGGAGGAGCAGGACTGATGGATAAATAGTAGCAGAAGAGGGAAAGGCTGTTTGGCTTGTGAGGTAGGGAGGTGGGAAGATGAGAGTGCTGTTGATCGGAATGAACCAACAGGGATGTGGGAGTTGGGGGAGCAGATTCTTACTCAGCGTTTCCAGAACGAGTCTCTCGTAAATTCTGAGCCAGGAAGTTGAGAGAACATAAGTAGCCATTCCTGTGGGGGAAATCATAGCCAACAGGAATGTCAGCGTCTTCGCACTCAGGCCGGGAACCACAGGGCTGCTCCAAGGGCTTAAAGTAGAATGTGTAGAGTACAGCTTGTAGAACTGGAGATATTTTCTACAATCCAAGCGGAGCCCTTGTCTTAACCAAAGGAAACGAGGGTTTTTTTTGTTTTGTTTTTTGTTTTAAGATTTTATTTATTTGAGAGAGACAGAGAGAGAGAGAGCATGAGAGGGGAGAAGGTCAGAGGGAGAAGCAGATTCTCCGTGGAGCTGGGAGCCCGGGACTCCAGGATCATGATCTGAGCCGAAGGCAATTGCTTTACCAGCTGAGCCACCCAGGTGCCCCAGGACATGAGGTTTTGATCTTACCTGCCAGATCAGTAGAATTCTAGGCATTCAACTCTAAGATTATATACATACAAACTTCATGGAAAGTTTTGCCAAATTGCACGTCGTTAGTGGCCACAGAAGTGGGGTCTGTTTGTTGCCTTTCTTTCAGCTGGGTGTCTGTGACTCATGGAATGTAGGCTTGTGGTTCTTTACCTTCTCTAATAAGGTGTGCTGTTCTTAAGGTCCAAAAATTATTAGACTCCTCACAACAAGATGATAGCTGTATTTTTAGTATCTTTTGGTGAAAAAATACATAAAAAGCTGCTATGATTTCAGTGATACTTTTTAAAATTAAGTGTTTTGTTTTTTGTGTTTTTTTTAAAGTAATCTCTACACCCCATGTGGGTCTCAAACTCAGGACCTTGAGATCAAGAGTCTTATGTTCTTCCAACTGAGCTGGCCAGGCACCCATGAATAATGCTTTTAAATCAATTTGTCTTTATTAGTAACACCATAATCTGCATCCAATTGAAATACAGTATATAAATATTTGTAAGATATATTATTTATTCAAATGGAATATAGTGCTTATAAAGATTCCTTGTAATAGCTCCATGGCCTCACAGAGGTACAAATTCCACTAATAGGTTGTGAATTACTCATATGGATTGAGGTTAACATGTGTATTTGGAAAACTACCTATTCGTGCATGGAAATTTGTAGGCTTATTTGAAATCCGTGGTATCAGTGATTTTTAAAAGCCAAGATATAAGTATTTCTCATTTCTCTTTAGCCAAGTATTGAGATAAGCAGAATACATAAAATGAAAACTTGAGAAGTGGGACCTCTCACTTGCTCTTGCTTTGTTTATTCTGCTTAGTTCACATCAGAACAATAGCTGAATGCTTTTGAATGTCTTGACGAGCTTGAACAGCAGTCGTGTATCCTTTGCAGATTTTTATGTGTGAACTATAATTAGTACAGCACAATGGATGCAGTGTTTTCTCTAGTAGGATGTGGCTTCTTTGTGAGACTTCCAGTGATCATGTAATGTTGAGAAATCTCAGAGTATACTTTGAATAGTAAAAAGCAAAAGACAACATCTCCACTCATATGAGCCTAACTAAAATTTCGTGAGAAACAAAGCCTACATAAAACAGGTAGAGAAAGATTAAAGTGAACGTAATTTACTAGTGAAAGCTTTGGAGACTTTGGAGTCAAAATTCAAATGGCTGTGGGTTTAAAATCTAGAATCTCGGATTTGATCTTCAGAGCTATCCTGTAGAAACAGAAGATAGGACAGGCAAGATCCCATTTAGAGATAAGTAGACAGAACTAGCATTTCAAAACTTTCATTTGCCCAAGGGCACAGAGCTGGTACCCTGAAGAGCCAGAATTGGAATCCAGGCGTTTTGATTCCATGCCTAGTCCTTTTTACCTCCATAAGGCACAAAATCCCGAGTCCTTAGTTTGAGGGTCGACGCCATCACTAACAAGGGTTTAACCCATCTTTTTCAGCCTTTTCTCCCTCTCTCTTCCTATAAACCTTTGCTCCCACATTTGGCAGGTCCTGGCCAAGGGTCACAGGTAAGGTGTCTGTTTCCTTTTAAAGGCTTGCCATTTAGCTCCGGTGAAATTGTCTGTGTTCTTAACCTCTATATTCATGTAGTTCCTCCTGTCAGGAGTCACCCATCAGTGTCCTTCTCCCCTCACCGTCCTGGTCCTCCCCTCACCCTGCCCCCACTTAACTATGACAAGAGGTCATCTGTCCGAAGAGAAAGACAAGAGAATTTGTGAATTTAGGAGAAAAGAAAAGCCTGCAAATACCACTCTGGGGATTTATTCAAAAAGAAAAAGCTGTGGGCGCCTGGGTGGCTCAGTGTGTTAAAGCCTCTGCCTTCGGCTCAGGTCATGATCTCAGGGTCCTGGGATCGAGGCCCACATCGGGCTCTCTGCTCAGCAGGGAGCCTGCTTCCTCCTCTCTCTGCCTGCCTCTCTGCCTACTTGTGATCTCTTCTCTGTCAAATAAATAAATAAAATCTTAAAAAAGAAAGAAAGAAAGAAAGAAAAGAAAAGAGAGAGAGAGAGAGAGAAAGAAAGAAAGAAAGAAAGAAAGAAAGAAAGAAAGAAAGAAAGAAAAGAAAGAAAGAGCTGTGACCAAAGAAGCTGACAAGTACTTGGTTGAAGCTGAGCAGTTATGCTCTGGGGCGCATCCGGGCTCACAGAGCTTCCTCGCGCTGTGGGGATGCTGTTGAATGCCAGGGTCTCTCCATTTCTTCACCTTCATGCCAAGTTAGTCACTGGCTCTGGCTCTCTTTTCCTGTCCTGCCTATCTTTGCTTGTTTCTTCTCTCTTCTTTTTAGTGTTAAATAAAAAAATTTTTTTAAAAAAAAATTGGTGTTCTCATTTTGTTTGGCTGGCTTGTTTTATTGTGTTGGAGGAGGGGGAAGGAAAACTTTTTCTTGGGTACAAAAACACACATATCACATACTCATGCAATATTTGAGTGAGAACTGTCCACCAGCCACTTCTGTGAAAGCTGTTCCTCTTTTTTTTTCTTCTTCTTTTTAAGTGGTGACAGAGGCGGAAAGAAAGACGGGTTTGCCAAACCCGTGGCAGTGAGGAGAGGAGGTCAAGGAGTACATTCCTTGTCCTTTGTCCCACCTTACATTCCCCAGATTCTTGGCATACTTAGCATCTCTTCCCCTGTGCTGTTTTCTTCTCCGTATTTCATAATGTGAAAGGTAGCAGGCTAAAGAGAGTGAGGTTTATCTTCTTGTAACTTTTTTTTTTTAAGTTTCTGACAAGGCTTACAAAGCTGTAGAAAGAAAAAGGAAAGTTTATATTACTGCCATACAACTGAGATAGCTGATGTAATTCATTGATTGGCCCCGGTGACTAGGAGGGAATGGGAAGGAAAGTGGGAAGGGGTTATATTATACCCCTTCCTTATAATCAGTTGTCTCTTACTGCTGAAGTTGCAGTTGTGACCTCTAGCAAATCTGACTGGTCTGGTGCAGGTGGGGAGGAAGCCGACCCTCAATGTCTCCTTGCAGGGAGGTAGGGCAATCGAAGAAATAGTTGCTTCCCAAAAAGTTCCAAGTAGGTTTTCCATGTGAAGGCTGGCACAGAGATGGGACAGGGATACTCACTGAAGGTGGTTTCATGAGCTGAGGGAGGCCCAGAGATGCAGGAAACTTCCTCTTCTCTCTCTCTCTCTCTTTTTTTTAAAGATTTTATTCATTTATTTGAGAGAGAGGGAGAGGGATAAGGAAACTCCCCACTGAGCAGAGAGCCTGATGTGAGACTTGATCCCGGGACCCTGAGATCAGACCTGAGCTGAAGACAGGTGCTTAACACACTGAGCCACCCAGGCGCCCCTTCCTCATCCTTTTGATAACAGGTAAGCGTCCTAACTTGATCATGTGATCTCTCTGGGCCTGACAAAATGTGTGTTCTTTTATTCTACTGAACACTACCCTTTATATAGTTCTGCTAAGCCTTGCGTTTGGGGGAGAAGGATAAAGTTCATTCTCTTCACCTGATTGGAAAGGGGAAAAGAGCTCAGAGAGTTTTTGCTCTAGCATAACTTGGGAGTCAAAGATAGTAAGTGGTCATAGATTGCATGATTAGACTCAGTTTGCTTTTCAGAGTAGTTTCTGTATGAGGAAATACAATTTATTTTATTAACAGAGTAGCTAACTATCGGAGGGAATTTAGATTCAGTGAAGACTTAGGGCTAAAGGGTCAGGCTGCTTGATACTCAGTATCCTCTTGACCAGGAAACAGCTAAGGTCTGTTTTCTTGTAATCGTTTGCCGTTAAGAGGCTAGAATAACGGGACACCTGCGCCACTCAGATGGTTAAGCATCTGCCTTGAGCTCATGTCATGATCCCAGGGTGCTGGGATCGAGCCCCACATTGGGGGCTTTCTGCTCATCAGGAGCCTGCTTCACCTTCCTGCTGCCCGCCCTCCTTGTACACTCTCTGGCAAATAAAATCTTAAACTACAAAGGAAAAAAGGCGGGACTAAGGGAGTTTTAGGTGATCCTATTTCTGGAAAGGGAAGCAATCTCAGAGTGGGGAAGGTGGTGAAGGGGCTGAGAGAGAAGACACTTTGCATATAGTAGGTAATGATGAGAGCACATGGTTTTGGAGTGAGAAGGCCCTGTGTTAATTCCTGTGAACTAGAGCAATGTTTAAGCTCTTTGTGCGGGTTTCCTGGTGAGGAATCGGAATGTTTACCTGGAAGGGTTATATGGGGTAAGATCACTATATGTAAAACCTAACCCATCACACAAATTGTTTAAACAAATTTATTAAGCACTTACTATGTGCCTGTGTTTTTGTTGGGGTAAATTAGACAAAGCCCCTGCATTTAATAGACCTTACATTCTGGTGGCATGCAGACAGCAGTAGTTATTGATTAGAGTAAAGCTTTAAAAAATACACGGAATTAAGAATGCCAGGGCCAGGTGGGGTGCCTGGATGGCTCATTTGGTTAAGCATCTGTGTTCGGCTCAGGTCATGATCTCAGGATTCTGGGATCAAGCCCCACATTGGGCTCCGCTCAGTGAGGAGCCTGCTTCTCCTTTCCCTCTCCTGTACGCTCTCTCTCAAATAAATAAAATATATTTTTAAAAAGATGCCAAGGACAGGCAAAGAACTGCATCAGTTCCTGATTATGCAAAAATGTAATGGCAAATCATTGTGACTTCCAATCTCTTACCTAATAGGGATCTATATTGATGTGATGCTCAGAGGACTCACCTGTGAGTGTTTATACTCAGTCTGCCCATCACCCTTTGCCAAGAAGCTGCATTTTTAAATCTCGCCTCCAGACCCAGTCTGATTCTTGCCTTACTCATCCTCACCTAATAGGCAAACATCTGTTGCCTTATCTTGTAGCCTTCTGTTGGTCCAGTGAGTAGCTGTATTTATTTGCCTCTTTCACAAGCTTTCTTTCCTAACAGGTCTGACCTCCTGTCCAGTGGAAAATGTGTTTCACCCATCTTCCTCTGGTCAGTAGAGTCTTGAGTCCCTTTGGACCAGTTTTGCCCTCATGTTGGTTTGATGTTTTCCTGTGACAGCCAGGGCTAGAGCCGCCTTTCGCTTTCCCACTCTAGGCTTCCTTTCTACCCATCTCCTCCTGAAGGATAAGCAAGATGTCAAAGGTATAGCACCCTTATTTCCTGGGGTGCTTAAGAGTCTTCTGAACGATCTTTTTTAAGATTATATTTATTTGACGGACACAGCCAGAGAGGGAACACACCAGGGGGTGTGGGAGAGGGAGAAGCAGGCTTCCTGCGGAGCAGGGAGCCCGATGTGGGGCTCAATCCCGGGACCCTGGGATCATGACCTGAGCTGAAGGCAGACGCTTAATGACTGAGCCACCCAGGAGCCCCTCTTCTGAACATACCTTGAAGGGCCACCAAGCTGGTGACCAGCATCACCCAGGCTTGTTCTTGCCGGAAGCCTGAACCAAGAGTGCCTGTTTGTTTCAGTCCTTTCACCGTAGAGTTCCCTGTCTCTGGTTCAAAAGAGAATTAATTGATCAGGGGAGCGTTTCAGAAACCATTAATACCTCCTTTTGCATCATGTCCAAACATCCTTTTTTGGGGCACCTGGGTGGCTCAGTTGGTTGAGCGACTGCCTTCGGCTCAGGTCATGATCCCGGAGACCCGGGATCAAGTCCCGCATCGGGCTCCCTGCTAGGCGGGAAGCCTGCTTCTCCCTCTCTCACTCCCCCTGCTTGTGTTCCCTCTCTGGCTGTGTTTCTCTCTGTCAAATAAATAAAATCTTAAAAAAATTTTTTTTTTTTTAAATCCCGATCTATTTCAAAGCCCAGATTTGAACTTAGGGTAAACTGCTTGACACACTCCGGAAGACAGTTTTTAAGTGAGGGGGCACCCAAGTCCAAGGCGACTGAGGAAGCTATTTTAGCCAACAAGACTTTAAAGTTGCTTCAAGGTAGGCCTGTTTGCATCCGTAGTGTGACACATTCTGTATCTATTTTTCGCTGCTTAAGTATCTCATCATCACTACCCCTAAATGTTTCTTTTAAACCTCTACCTACCTTCCGAAAGGAACTTTATCATCTCTGCAGGTGGTGCATGTGCTGCCTCTAATACTTAAAATATACCGAGAGTCTGAGAAACACACTCTATCTTACAGAGCGCCATCACCAGTAGAAAAGCTTAGGGCGTATTAAAGGAATGTGATTAGATCATAGACTATATAGAGATTAGTTTATAAGGAGTAAGGGCTTTGTTGCTCCCCCGTTCTCTTCTGCAGTTTAGCACGGTGGCTGTGGGATGCGCAGTCAGCATGAGAAGCGTGGGAAGAATGACAGAAGAGTTTCCCCAAGTGCGATCAACTGGAACAGAATATTCACATAAATAGAATGAGATTTTATAGAGCCTCCGATGCGAGGCAAAAATAATGTAGACTTTACCCCACAGACAGTGAAAAGCCGTTAAAACTCGTGGTGAGGCATTATACAGATTAGCATTTTAGAATGAGGTCAGGAGGCTGTTTGGTTTGGAGGCAGAGACAGTATTTAGTTGGCGGGTCATTAGGTAACGGCTCAATGCCAGGCAAAGGTGTGGGAGGAGGTCCAGCGATGAATGAGACACAGCCGGATCTCAAGGGGCTTGTCAGAAAACTACTGGAATGTTTTAAGTGTGAGACGATAAAGACTTGGAAAGCCCCTTTGGGAAGAAAGGAATAAAACTGGGGAAGAACTAGTGGTACTTAGTAAGTGTATGGAGAAGAGAAAAAAGGCACGAAGATTTCAACTGTAAGTCATGGGAAGAACTAGGGTCTCAGGATAGATTTGAGTTTGAGGAGATGACAGGGCAGTCAGAGGCTAGGAGCCCAGTCATCAGTGAAAATGGTAAATTGAAACTTAGGAAGAGATTAGAGCCGGAGAAGTTGATTTGTGAGTCATTCTGCAAGAGGGGCAGGTTAAAGTCATGAGGATGAATGAGAACTTGGGAGAAACGGCAAGATCAGAGAGGTGAGGAGTAAGTCTTGGGGGATGAATTCTCATGTTTGAGAGGTGGGATGGGGAAATGGAGGCAGAGAAGGAAAGAAAGAACAGCTAGAAAGGTGGGGAAACCGGGAAATAGAGAGTCACAGAAGCCAAAAAGAGATGGGAGTCTGGGGCGCCTGGGTGGCTCAGTTGGTTAGGCAACTGCCTTCGGCTCAGGTCATGATCCTGGAGACCCGGGATCGAGCCCCGCATCGGGCTCCCTGCTCAGCGGAAAGCCTGCTTCTCCCTCTCTCACTCCCCCTGCTTGTGTTCCCTCTCTGGCTGTGTTTCTCTCTGTCAAATAAATTTTAAAAAATCTTAAAAAAAAAAAAAGATGGGAGTCTGTTAAAGGAGAGAATGGAAGTGCTGGATGCTGTGCGAGGCCAGGAAGCAAGGAAGAAAATATAAGTCAGTCCAGAATGATGTGGAAAATGTGGGTTAACTGCTAAGCAGAGGAAATGATTAAAATATTTGTTAACAAAATATTTGTTAATCTGGGCTAGTTTTTATTTGGGAGGGGGTGTAATTTATTTCTATCTTTCTTAAAGTTAAAATACAGTATTTGAAAGTCCATCAAGAATAACAGCAGTGTCCCTTTACCCTCCTAGGCCTGTTCCCCTGAGACGACCACTGTCAACTCCGAGATATTTCACTGTATTCCTAAATAGGACGCTTATGTTACCACTTCTTGATGATGAAATTTGGGCATTATCTCTTGACTTTCTGCTGAAGAAGATAAGGATATGTTTCTTTTAAACCTCTACCCACCTCTCTGCATCTTTCACAAATCATTATATTACCCATTGTAGTTCAATTAAGGTTTATGTAATTTGGATTCTGTAAATGTTACGTATTACAGAGCCAGGTTGTTTTTGTTTTGTTTTGTTTTGTTTTTTGTAAAATTTAGCGTTTTCCCTGGAGATGATGATTAACCTTATTCTTTTTTAACCAGGCAGGATTTTCCATATCCGTATCTTTAATACTTCATCCAGTCTGTCACAGGCCTTCAGAAAGTTGATCTACCAATTCTGTTTTCACCTCCCCAAGATCTTCCAGAGCTCTCTTTCTCTTGTTCCTTTTGGACTAATTGACTGTTTTGGCTATTTTTCATTCTAGAATCTCCTTATCTTCTTTCACCTATTAGAGTCCTTTCTTTCCTGGATACCATTTTATCCATTCTACCTATTCACTTCCTGTTTTTCTGAAGCACACCTCTGGTGGCAAAAAGATCACATGGAAGGCAATGTTTTGTGGTTTTTTTTCCCTTTGGAGTCGTTGCATGTCTGTCTTTATTCCTTCCTCACATTCGATTGGTAGTTTGGTTGGGTATAGAATCCCAATTAGAACATAATCCTTAGTTTTGAAAGCTTGTTCCTTTGGGAATATAGAAACAGAAGAGTCACTCTGTGCTGGGCATATGAGAAAGTCATATATAAAGCTGAGTCTGGAGTTGACCATTTACATTTTGTCTGAGGAGTAACAGTAGGGCAGTATGCACAGAATAAAGGAAATATGCAGAGATGAGAGCCCTTGCTGCCCCAGAGAGACTGACACTGTCACTATTTACATTCTGTTGGCTTTCTGGTTTCTGATTCCAGAAACCAGATCTCATGAGGGCTTTATTCCTTTATTCCGGCTTTATTATTTGTTCCTTCCAACCCATGGTAGCTTGAGTAGGTTTCTGTTTCTTACAACTAAATGTTCATTAAGACAGCCCTCCATTTTATCTCAAATCCATCTCTGTCACGGCGTGAAGGTTCCGTGTCTATACTTAGAACCACATTTCTGAGAGTTCTCTGAATTAGAATCAAGAAAGCCTAAATTTCAGACCTTTATCTGCCTTTACTGGCACTGGTCAGTGAGACAAATTGAACAAATCACTTTACCTCCATGTAACCCAGTCTCAGTGTCAATAAAAATGAAATTATTTACCTCGGTAAGATTTTTAAAAGACAAAATGAGATTATTTTTGTATTCATACTGTGAGCATTTGCCACTGCAGTGGGGCTGGTGGGAAATGACTGAGTAATAGGAAGGACTCTTCCCCCCAGGAGACCACCTATCCAGGACCTGAAGTCACTGTTTCTGTCTCCAGCTGTCGACCCTGCTTATTATCTCATCTGGTGGCGTGAGGGATATGAGAGCTCACCTGTGACTAAAACAGAGAAAAGGTGGCCCTGAAGGCGGATATCCGGCTTCTGGCTTGTGACACAACACTGGTAGGTCCCGCTGTCCGATGGTGTGGTTCGGTTTATGGTGAACTCCAACTGAGATGATATTTCACTGGCCCCGTCTCTCCCAGGATCCCGCTTAAGTCTCAGTTGTTCCAGGCTGGTCCCAGGGGAACAGTCCGAAGGCCGGTCCTTGCACAAAAACACTACAACCCCCTCAGCCTCTTCTCTCTTATACTGCAACGTACAGATCAGGCTTAGTCGTTGTCCTTCCTGGTGAAATGAGCTTTGGATGCGCATGCACCCTAGAATGGGAAGGGGGAAGAATTAGCCAGGGGAAGTTCACTCACATAGACCGAATACACACAGAAATGTTGAGGCAGAAGTTGGGGGCTACCCAATAGACATCAAATAACCCCTCTTAGTAGAGTAGTCTGTGGGCTGTGCCCCTAGCTGAGGAAGACCTGTAATCCCAGTTATTGTTAATGCCGAAAGGGTTTCTATTTTATTTCTACTTCAAATGGAACTTGTATAGGAACCCTTAAAGTGCATTTATATACATCTAATCCTCAGTATAGCCCTAGAAGTACGTACTGTTGTTCCCATTTTATAAACTGAGGTATGCAGTGGTTAATGGGTTGTTAAAGTTGACATAGATATATATATATATGAGAGAGGGGCGGGGAGGGGAGGGACAGAGGGAGAGGGGGAGAGAGAATCCTAAGCAGGCTCCATGCCCAGCACAGAGCCGACGCAGGGCTTGATCTCATGACCCTGAGATCGTGACCTGAGCCGAAATCAAGCATTGGACGCTTAACTGGCTGAGTCACCCAGGCGCCCCAAGTTGACACATATTGCAGTATCTGAATCTCAGACCTGGATTTTGTGAATTTAGAATGTCTAAGATCCTGAAAGAATCTTCGATTGAGGAGGGACAGATTACCAGGCTTTTGGCAACACAGCCAAGGCAGAAGGATGGGGAGGGCAATAGTATTAGTTTTAACAGAAAAAGCAAAACTGCATTTTTCACCCTTTCA
Source organism: Spilogale gracilis (assembly GCA_004023965.1). Lineage (NCBI taxonomy): Eukaryota > Metazoa > Chordata > Mammalia > Carnivora > Mephitidae > Spilogale > Spilogale gracilis. The sequence continues at coordinate 14,669 of PITA01007537.1, read as the reverse complement.
CTAGTGTCAAGAGGGAACGGGTCCTTTTCTTCCCCAACAGAAAAAAAAAATCAGGATCCACCCCTCCTCAGGGGTCCAGGACTTTCCTGATGGCTGTCTGTGCTCGGGGGGTCCGAGGAGGGGCTGTCCTCACCACCGGGATGGACGTCCGTGATTGCCAGCAGAACGGCCAGGGCCAGGCAGCCTCCGCCAGGGGCCATCGTGTCCTGCACGGTGGCAGCAGCCGCAGGAACTTGAAGCAAATGTTGGCTCCAGTGATGTCCTTGGGCTCACTTTCCTGAAAAAACATGAGGACTCCTAGATGAGGCCTTCCAGGGCTGCGAGACCATTTCCGTGTTCAGGTCCTAGCTTACATCGCCTAGAGTCTGGGAGAGGAAGGCTTGGGCATGAGAGTCCAGCTGGCTGGGAAGTGAGACAGTTAATCAAATGAGGTGAACTGGACAGAAGAGAGGAGAAAAGAGGGAAGAGAGTGACACTAAAGGCTCTGTTTTTAGAAAATTTTTTTCTAAATTAAGTTGTATTACTGGCAAACTTTTTTCTACTATGTATTATCAGATCGCTTTCCAGAAATATGGTTGAGATTTCAGATATTCAGTAAGAGTGTGTTTGTTAGCACTGAATATTTTATATTTTGCCAATTTTATGAATGAAAAATGAGATCTCACTGTTGTTTTATTTTGCATTTCTATGACTAGTGAGGGTGGACATCTCTTCATACATTTCTTGGTGGTTAATATTTCCTCTTCTATGAATTGCTTATTCATATTCTTTGCATTTATTTCAAATCAACTTTTTAAAATCAGCTTTTCTCTATATTAGAGATATTACCCTGACTTTTTTAAAAACAAATATTTTCTCCCAATTCATTGTTTGCATCAGGAAAATTCACATTTGTATGCAGTTAAATACAGTGCATCTATCTTTTGTTTTATGTCATCTGTAGTTCTCTGTATTCTTTAAGTAAGTTTCCCTCAGGCTGGAGTTATCATTTCTTCCACTATTTTATTGTTTTACCTTTTAAGTTTATATCTTCTTTTTTTCTGTTTATATCCTCTAATCCTAGCTAAGAAAAATTATTCTCATGTCAAAAAGTGCAAACTGGTAACACCTGAATTTTCATTAGTTGGAAATTATTGAATAAATTTTGACTCATTCATACAATAGAATATTATATATTATTAAAAAGAATGAGTTCTCTAAATATGAGCCTAAAGAGGGATCAAGAATATACCATTATGTCAAAAAAGGCAAATTAGGGGCGCCTGGGTGGCTCAGTTGGTTGAGCGACTGCCTTCGGCTCAGGTCATGATCCCGGAGACCCAGGATCGAGCCCCACATCGGGCTCCCTGCTCGGCGGGAAGCCTGCTTCTCCTCTCACTCCCCCTGCTTGTTTGTTTGTTTACTCCCCCTGCTTGTGTTCCCTCTCTGGCTGTGTTTCTGTCAAATAAATTAAAAAAATAAAAATTAAAAAAAAAGACAAATTACACGCCTACATATATAAAATAAATATTTTTAGTTTTAAAAATCCCCTCTTTATAAAGTGTTTTTAAAATATATTTAAACACTTTGGTAGTTTATAACTTTTTGGATCGGTAATTATAATCACAGAGTTCAAAGCATAGAGGTGTACAATTAAAAATTTCCTTCCTACTCCCACCCCCAGTGATCTATTGCCCCTTCCCAGAGTCAACCAATATTGCCTTATTGTGAATACTTCTAGAGATATTCTATGGATATTGAAGAGGTTCCATATCTTTCCTTTTTTAAATACACCAGTAACAATGAATGATAGTATACAATGCACTCTGTTTTACATTTTGCTTTTTTCACTTACCAGTGTGTCCTATGGAGACATTACTTATCAGTACATAAACAGCTTAAACAGCTTTCCCTCTTTAAAAATTGTGCACAGTACTCATAATTATGTGAATTTATTCTCATAGATTCCTACCAGTGAGGATTTTGATTATTTCAGATCTTTTTATGGAGGTGTAATTGACATACATGATAACGAATTTCAGGTTACAAGTAATGATTTGACGCTTGTATTTTTTTGACTAGACCACAGGAAGTCTAGTCATCATCCATCACCATGAAAATTTACCAAAAAGTTTTTTTTTTCTTTTGATGAGAACTTTCAAGATTCACTCTGCTGGCACCCTTCAGTGTGCACTACAGTACCGTTAGCTGTAGGCGCTGTGCTGCAGACCATGTCCCCATGACTCGTTCATTTCACGGCTGCAAGTCTGTACCTACAGACCCTTTTCACCCGTTTCACCCACCCCTCAGGCTCCTCTTCTCTGACATCCACCATTCTGTTCTTTGTATCCATGAGTTAAGTGGAAAATGGGGCGCCTGGGTGGCTCAGTTGCTAAGTGTCTGCCTTCGGCTCAGGTCATGATCCTGGAGTCCCAAGATCGAGTCCCTAGTCAGGCTCCCTGCTCGGCAGGAAGCCTGCTTCTTGCTTTCTCACACCTCTCTGCTCTGGCTCTGTTTCCCTCTGTCAAATAGGTAAATAAAATCTTAAAAGAAAAAAAAAGTGGTTGACTTCAGAGAGTAAAGGCAGTTCCTGTGGGTTTGGAGGCAGAAGAATGTAAGGAGGCTTTTCTTCCTCTATGAGACTCTTCTAGTTGATATATTTTACCTTATGAATGTACTACTTTTTTTTTTTTAAGTATTTTTATTTGTTTTTTGCGTGCATGAGAGAGAATGGGCAGGAGAGAGAGGCAGCGAGAGAAGCAGGCTTTCTGATGAGCAGGGAGCCCTATATGGTTGGGACTCAATCCCATGACCCTGGGATCATGACCTGAGCTGAAGGCAGACGCTTAACCGACTGAGCCACCCAGGTGCCCCTAAATTTGTTATAATCCTAATGAAAAGTCCCAGTGGTCTGGGCCCCAATGCTGCTGCCCTTGACCTCATGTCCCCTCTCCTGTGTGTTGTCCTACTTTCATGCTCTTCTATGCCTACACCAGAATGTCCTGCTAACTCTTGAAACAAAACATTGAACGTTTAGTGACATGCTTTTGTGTCTAGCTACAAAGTGTTATCTGATTTGAAAAGGAAGATAAATGAAATCTTGGGGCACCTGGCTCAGTTGGTTAAGCCACTGCGCTCAGCTCAAGTCATGATCCTGGAGTCCCGGGATGGAATCTGCTTCTCCCTCTGACCTCCCCTCTCATGCTGTCTCTCACTCACTCTCTCTCTCAAATAAATAAATAAAATGTTTAAAAAAAAAAGAGATGAAATCTTGCCATTTGCAAGGACGTGGAAGGAACTGGAGGGTATTTTGCTGAGCAAAATAAGTCAGTGAGAGAAAGACAGCTATCATATGATCTCACTCATATGTGGAATTCAAGACACAAAACAGGATCATAGGGGAAGGGAAGGAAAAATAAAACAAGATGAAATCAGAGAGGAAGACAAACCATAAGAGACTCATAATCATAGGAAATAAACGGGCGCTGGAAGGAAGGTGAGTGGGGAGATGGGGAGACTGGACATTAAGGAGGGCACGTGACGTAATGGGCGCTGGGTGTTATATAACACTGATGAGTCACTGAACACTACCTCTGAAACTAATAATGCACTATATGTTAATTGGCTGAATTTAAATAAAAAAGTAAACTCAAGGGGCGCCTGGGTGGCTCAGTTGGTTAAGCAACTGCCTTCGGCTCAGGTCATGATCCTGGAGTCCCCAGGATCCCAGGATCGAGCCCCACATCGGCCTCCCTGCTCAGCGGGAAGCCTGCTTCTCCCTCTCTCACTCCCCCTGCTTGTGTTCCCTCTCTGGCTGTGTTTCTCTCTGTCAAATAAATAAAATCTTAAAAAAAAAAAAAAGAAGTAAACTCAAAAAAGGACGGTAAAGAAGAGTTGCAGTTTTTCATTTAGCCTAGGTTTGTGGTAAAAAGCATAGACTCTGGAACCAGACCACTTGTGTCCCCAAACTTACTAGTTGTGTGACAGTCGAGTTCCTTTGGCCTCTGGGATAGGAACTATCCTCCGCCCTTGATAAATGGATATGTTTGACAAACACTGAACAACTACGATATGGTAGGCAGCACAGAGCACGGGGAGGTGACTAAAGCAGATACTGACTCTCTTAGTGGTTCTGTGCAGTCTCTAGTCCGAAGGACCGGTCTGTAATCTGGCAAGTCTCTTAACCTCTCTGAAAAGAAGCTTACCGAGCTGTAAAATGGTGATAATACTCTCTTCCTAGTGTTGTTCTTTGGGTTAAAGGAGGCAACCCATGTATGTAAACTACTGACACAGTTTAATGCCAGGATCGTGGCTGGCATAGAGTAAGGGCTCGGTAAATGTTAGGCAGGATCACTTTTATGCTTCCTCATAGTTGCAGCGATTCACAGTGTCTCAAGCACACCCACATCCACAACTGTGTTTAGGTCGTATAAAGCACAGCTTTTCTACTTATTTAAAAATGTGTCACTTTTACTAAGCATCTGGAAGCTTAGAGAGGCGTTATGAGTAGCTTAAAAATCACAACTTCTAAGTGAAGGAGCTAGGATTCTAACTCCCAAGTTAGGCGGGTCTTTCATGTCCATTGTCCGTCTTTTCACAGCTGTCTAGCCATTCAGGAGCAGGTGCAATCCGAGGAGGGCTGTGGTAACAGGGCTGAGGTCATGAAGTATATCAAGGAGTAGGAAAGAAGTTCTGAATGAGAGGTCTGAAAAGGCTGCGAGCCGGGAGTGCAGCTGGGCCTTGACATGTTTGCGGACTGGGCTGGAGAGATTCGGCTTCCAGTCTGGCTGTGCATTAGCTAGCTGCGAGGTGTTGAGAAGGTCGTGTCCCTTCTCCAGGCGTGTTTCCTGAGGGACCGGTGCAGAATGGGAGGGCGTGGGGTACGGACTGCTTCCGAGAAGAGAGCTAGGGAATGGCGGGCGGGCTCAGGCTCTGATGCAGGAGTGACAGCGCTTCGTGGTACCTAGGGCCGAGCTGCAGCAGAGCGTGTAAGTTTGTCGTGGGCCGTCCAGGAGGCCTGGGGCAGGTGTGGGCCATGGGGGAAAGGATGCTTTTGGGAGTAGGTGACCTTCGTGCCTGGAGGGAGAGCACCCTGGTTTGATGCAGGCAGAGCCCGGCGAAGCGGGCACCGCTGCTTCTGCGTTCGACCACGAGAGGGCGCTGCCTCCCAGCCGGAGCCGGAGGTGGTCCGTGAGCCCCCGGTCGCGGGGGAGGGTCGCGGGGGAGGGTCGCGGGGTTGGGCGAACTGGCTGGGGGAAATCTGAACTGGTACTGGAGGTGTGGCGGTGCAGGGTCCGGTCTGGTGGGTCCTGAGGACCCAGCCTCTCCTAGGGCAGCTGGCCCTCCAAAGTGGGAAGAGGTTCTGGGGAGCGAAGGGTGGGGACTTCATGGGTCCGCAAGGTAGAGACAAGTCTCCTCTTCTCACAACATGAAGCGAGCCCCGGAGTCAGCAAGGATGAGGGTCCAGATTAGGTTGGTGCATTGCCACCTTTCAGCCTTCCCTGCGGCCCCTGAACTATGTTGGGTGCCCAGGACCTATGGACTCGGGAGGATGTGCCTCCAGAGGTAAACACCCTCCTTTCCCCGCCCTTATGAAGCGGGAGGCACCTGGAGTCCCAGACCCAGATCCAAGTCTCCTGTGATCTGGGGCCTGTTGCCAACCTTGCTCAGCCTCACATTCCTCTCGTGTTTCAGCTCCCTCCTGTGAATGTTGCCATAATTAAATGACACATCGTCTGCGCCCACTGTTTCCTGCAGAGTGTGGACCCACTGCTGGTGGGTAAAGATGGGAAGGAAGAGGCTCTTTCTACTAAAGCCCAGACCTAACCTCAGAGGAGCTGGAAGCTTAGCAAACTGCTTCACGAATACTTGATTGCAGGCACGGTTTGCAGAGCTCCCACCAAGCTGACAAAGACGCCCCAGACCCAGAGATGGGATTTCACCAACCACCACAAACCCAACTTCCTTAAAGTAGAAACACATTAGTAAGTAAACTGAAGTTAGTCTTAGGAGGCTCTTGGAGCCCTTGCCGGCTTCCTCAGGCTCGTGGCTCTTACCCCCCTCGACACGGAGCTGCGCTTCTCAACCTGAACATAGTGCATCACAGGCACCTTTGGTTGCCTGGTGAAGCCTCAGAATAACTTACAAATTAATAAAACAAAATATAAAGGATAACAAAGGAAACAAATTATATCAACAAAACACTTGTCTAAACAGCAGAACACGTAAGAGAGTAGTATAGTGCTTCTTCAGATCTAACCTCAGTAATTATCATAACCTCATAGTAGTGATGAATCTATGTGACATTTTCAGAAATCTGTAACAACGGTAATGAGATTTGAAAATATTTTTGATTTCTATTGATGGCAAATTCTATTGTGGTTTGCTGCCTACATTCATAATTGAAGCAACTGCTAACTTTCAGCTGGAAACTGGTGGGAATAAAGATATGTTTCTCTCAGGTTCATGAATCTCATGAATGGACCTCCAGTTGAAAACTCCTGCAGGTGGCTCAGAGGGTTAAGCCTCTGCCTTCGGCTCAGGTCATGATCTCAGGGTTGTAGGATGGAGGCCCACATAGGGCTCTCTGCTCCGTGGGGAGCCTGCTTCTGCCTCTCTCTCTGCCTGTCTCTCTGCCTACTTGTGATCTCTCTCTCTGCCAAATAAATAAATAAAATCTTAAAAAAAAACAAAACACTGCAGAACGGGCTTCTTGTTTTGCAACTAGGGAAACTGAGGCAACCACTCTCCTGATTTCTAGATGAAAGGTCTTCCACTAAAGTGCATAACTCTGGAACTTAGAGGAAAACTTTCTTTCTCTCTTCTTTCTTTCCTTCCTCCCTCTTTTCTCCTTTCTCTTTTTAATTTTCTTTTCTTTTTTTTTTTCTTTTCTGTTCTTTCTTTCTGTCTTAATTCATGACCCTGAGATCAAGACTTGAGCTGACATCAAGAGTCAGTTGCTTAACGAACTAAGCCACTTAACCAACTAAGCCGCCCCAAGGAAAACTACTTTGTTTTTTGGATTTACCCATTCATTTTACAGAGAGAGAAGGGGAGAAGGAGAGTGGTGGGGATGGAGGGGTGAGGGAGAGAACGTCTTAAGCAAACTCTGTGACGAGCATGGAGCCTACCTGGGCCAGTCCCACGACCCCAAGATCACAACCTGAGCTGAAACCAAGAGTCAAGCAGTCAACTGACTGCACCCCCCAGGTGTCCTGTGGAAAACTATTTCTAAATCTTTATTTTCACTCTGGAATTCCCAAGTTTACTCTGCCAAAACATGCTAGTTGGCCTGAAGCCTCTCGTTGGCATGACTCCCAGAGCCTACATCTGGGATGTAAACTTCCCTCAGGAGGCTCCTGGGTGGTTCAGCTGGTTGAGCGACTGCCTTCGGCTTAGGTCATGATCCCGGAGACCAGGGATCGAGTCCCACATCGGGCTCCCTGCTCAGCAGGAAGCCTGCTTCTCCCTCTCTCGCTCCCCCTGCTTGTGTTCCCTCTCTGCCTGTGTTTCTCTCTGTCAAATAAATAAATAAAATCTAAAACAACAACAAAAACCGAAACTTCCCTCAGGGGGCCTCACAGGACCTGAAGCTCTGTCCATCCCCCATGAACACTGAGCAAGAGGACTGGGGGCTTTAGAGATTTGCACTGGGTCAGCTACGCTCCTTCAAGGAGCTTCTTGCCCATCGGGGGTGAGTGTCAGAAGGGGCCCGTGCCCCTGGGAGCTGACTGGGGAGGAACCAGCATGGCGGCCCAGCTGGCACAGTAACACCTCTCTTTCCGGGACCCTGAGGGTAAAGAGCATGGCAAAATCCAGGGGTTCTCAGGGACCTCCCTGGAAGCCTGTCCTCACCTGACTGGTTCTGTCAATGCCGCGTTCCCGCTCCCAGACCCCAGTCCCCAGTGGGCCCCATTACCTCAGGACAGAAGTTCTTTCTTGCTCTCAGCCCAGGGCTCTGGAGAAGGCCCTTCGAATGAGCTCGCAGCCCCGGCTTGTCCTTGGGTCGTCTCCCACTTCCGTCCCTGCTCGCACCTTCATTACTGGTGTATATGGCCTCTGAAAACCACAGCAAGGGTGCTTGTCGCACCCGGGGTCTTCCTGCCTCTCTCCTCCACCCCCACCGTGAACTTTTTTCTTCTCCACCTCCTCCTCTGCTGCTTTTCCTCTCCTTTTCCTCTCCCTTTGTGTGGGTTAGAGAGACTCTCTCTGCTGAGGGGGCTGATAAAAACCACTCTTTGAAATTGTTTTCTTCACCTTGGGGGACAGAGATTTTTCACTTGATAATTCATAATGAAGATAAGACTCGTGATAGAATGACTAGAGCTTTGCTTTTTTTTTTTTTTTTTAAAGCGTTTATTTATTTATTTGACAGAGAGAAACACAGCCAGAGAGGGAGAAGCAGGCTTCCCGCCGAGCAGGGAGCCGGATGCAGGGAGCCGGATGCAGGGAGCCGGATGCAGGGAGCCGGATGCAGGGCTCGATCCTGGGTCTCCAGGATCATGACCTGAGCCGAAGGCAGTCGCTCAACCAACTGAGCCACCATGTGCTCTTGAGTATGAAGAAGGGTATTAAGTCTTTTCCTGAGAGAAGGCTTTGCTTAAGGACAGGACAGAGGAGAGAGCAGCTCTCGGCTGAAGGGGGAAGAGGGCAGCGCGGTGAGAGAGGCTGAGGGGGCATGTGAGATGGAGAGGGGGCCAAACGGTCCTGCATGGGGGGGAGTGAGTGGGTGGATGGCTGACCTCGTTCCCCCATCTATGACCCCCTCAGCCCATTCCCATTCGGCTCTGTTCTGTTCCTGCTTGATCACTGGTGGCTGGGGAGATTTCAGTGATTACTCCGGAATTCTGGGGTCAGACACTTTGGCGGAAAGAGCATCGGTCTGAGGGTGAGGGTTTGGGTTCTAACATCTGCAAGGCTGGGCGGGCTCCCTGCCAGAGGGGACCCAGCACAACGGGAAACCCCGTGGTTCGAAACAAATCACCGACATGATGCCAACAACTGCCAGTCTGCCCAGGAGCCCAAGGCGTGTCAGAAGAAGCAGGGTCAGGGAAATTTTTTGTGACAAATCTAGAGTCAGTCACCCATGTGTGGACAGGGATTTTCTGGTTTGTAGTACTCTGGTCCTTAGACCAGAAAAGCGCTCTAGGGCTTGAGGTCCTCTCAGGGGGCCCCACCACAGCAGCCATCCCCGCTATTAGGTGAGACGGGCATCGGCTCCCTCCCGTTCTGTTAAACCGCTCAGCTTTCACAAAAGGAGGTGTGGATTCCTGGGGGATGGACAGCGGCTGTGGGGAGGGGTGCTGGGGGTGCCGGGGTTGGGGAGGGGAGTCTGTCCTCTCATCTGCAGGTCTCTCGCCATCATCCTGGGCACAGGACCAGTCCACGGCAGCCCTAGGACACCTGGTCCCACAGGCACGAACTGCTGAACGGGGCCTAATATTCGCTGCCCGGTCCCCACAACAGTGGTCAAATGTATGACTTTTCTGTTCCTTAAAATGTAGATTTGCTCATCCTTGTCTCTGGGACACCCAAAAGGTGGGCCATGACACCCTTCAGTCTTTCTCATCAGCCAGAGGCTGTGCAACGATGAAAAGGAGTCCAAGATGACAGACCGTGGAGCTGCGAGCACCAGACCACGTGTGTTCACACTGGTTGTTGCAAAACCCTCAGAATTCTGCAAAGACCTCGGGCTTGACACCGAGTGGCGGGAGACTTCCTCGTCACCGGTCAGGGTGCATCTGCCCCCCGTGCGACACCTGCGCACGTGATGTGATTTCCTCAAGATGCTGCTTCTGCTCCCTCCTCGCCCAACGTCGCTCTGCCTTAGGCCCTGCGGGGTCGACGTGAGCAGCCGGCCTGTCCCAGGGAGAGCTCGCTTCGCGGCGCGGGCCGAGGCGCAGGCCGGGCGGAGGGGCCCAGGGCTGTGAGCACCACACGAGCAGGGACAGCCCCGAGGAGGAGGAGAGGGAGTGGACGCTGTCCCCGTGGCCGACAGTGTTGGGCACTTACTTCAGCGACTGGGTAACATTTGAATCAGACTCTCAGAGAAGGTGGGGTTTCAAGAGGAAGGCGTCAGCATTTTTCAGATGAAGGGACAATTTGAACAAACGCGGTGTAGGGATAACTTGACGGGCTTGCTTGGAAACTGCTGGAGTGTGGGCGGCCTGCTGGGGGGGGCTCCGCAGCCGCTGGCCCGCAGCCTCCCGGACATTTATCCTGTCAACCTGCGGGTATCCAAGGTACCTGAGGCCACAGTGTAGCAATTGATACACGGTGTTCTGGGTATTACTGTAAATGCTTAACACTTTTTTAAAAAAAGATTTATTTGACAGAGAGCAACACAGCCAGAGAGGGAACACAGGCAGGGGGAGTGAGAGAGGGAGAAGGAGGCTTCCCGCCGAGCAGGGAGCCCAATGTGGGGCTCGATCCCGGGGTCTCCGGGATCATGACCTGAGCCGAAGGCAGTCGCCCAACCAACTGAGCCACCCAGGCGCCTCTAGTAAGTCCTTAACATTAAAAGAAGATCTGGTTGGATCTTAGACCATACCTGACTTCTGGAGAACTGTGAGGCCTAGTCCAGTCGCTGGCAGGGCGCAGAAACTTCTATGGCAGTGGTTCTCAGACTTGACCGTGTATTAAAAGTCACCAGACGAGGGTTAAAATGCAGATGGCTAGGCCTTGCCACGGAGGCTCTGGCTCCACGGTTTGCAGCGGGGTCCACTCTTGTGCTCATGTCCCTCCCAAGCCCGTCGGTGCGGCGTTCGCTGAGTTGCTCCTTGCTACCTGTTCTAAGCTGTACCTTTCGCAGACTCTGCTTTCATGTCTCCGGCAGTGAGGGGAGCTGGGGCGGGGAGGGGTGGCTCATTTCCACCCAGAGTGCCCATCCAGATTCTTTGTGAACTCCTCGGTTTAAAAGCTCCTCGCCGTGTTGCCTTCAGACGTGCCTCCCGCTGACCTCCAGTCCCGGCTCCCTGTCCCACTGAGGCCGCAGGCAGACCCTGTCCTGGGCGGTGGCTCAGTCCGAGGCCCAGGAGTCAGACTGCGAGGTTCATCTTCTGACTCCACCATCTAGGAGATGGCCTTGGGCAAGTCACTCGGCTTTCCTTAATTTCCTCCTCCGTGGAATGGGCTGATAATGGCACTTTTGTCGTAGGCTCTCTGGCTAGTTTCAGTGAGAAAAATGCATGGAAAATAGTGTGGCTTGGCACACAGTAAGTGCTCAATAAACGTTAGTTATCGCCATTGCCTAACTTCGCTTTCTAAACGGAGTCCATCAAACCTCTGAAAGAGTTCATCATACTAGTAACGTTTCTCCTTTCGGCTCCTCTCTCCCCGGCTCCGTCAGCTATTCCCTATGGTATAGGGCCCGTGGGTCCTTCGGCCTCCTCACTCTCTCTAGAACTCTCTAGAAAGTTCTAGACTACTAGAACACAGTCTAGTTTGTCAACTTCCTTTGTCAAGTACATGTGGGGCTCAGACCTGCCTCCTGCCTCGCACACTCGCAGACTTGTCCAGTGAGCTCTAACGTTTGTGACCAAGTTCCGCATTTCACTTGACCATACTGGGCTTTTAGGCAACGAGGATGCTAGCGGCCAGGATCTGCAGGCAGAGGGAAAATTCCGTCATTCCGTCACATTCCCCCTGAAGCTGGCCTGGTCGCAGCCACACAAGGCTCTTACCGTGTGTGAGGCTGTGGGGGTGTTGCTTGGGGAGAGGCCTGATCCCTGACCGGACTGGGGGCTTACACCTGTTTCACGACCAGTGTGGCGCTTAGGGGCCCAGGTGACCGTGAGGAAGGACATCAGAGGCTCAAGGATCTATGCGCCTCCCTCTCTTGGCCCCAGCCCCTCGGGGCTCCAGGGGCTTGGTGGGAGGCCCGGCGTGTCCCCTGGAGAAGACACACTGAGCCCTCTGCTACAGCCTACGGTCCCTGGAAGGAAACCAACCGCAGGCCAGGGGGCACCTAAAGCAAAGCCGTGTGGGCATGTCAGTCCCCGCCCCCAGCCGCTGTCCCCCCGGCTCCTCGCCAGCGCCCTCGGCGGTGTATGACGAGGGAGTCGGGACTGCTTTACTCTGGAGACCGGGTTTGAGTACCGAGACGGCACAACAGGCCTTGAGAAGGACTCTCTCTCAGTTTTACTTCTCATTTCCAGTCTTGAGTGAATGGTTCCCCAGGAATGTTGACCCGAAGTTCTGTCTTTGTAAATAGAAGCCAGAGAAAAATCTGCTCACGTCACTGTGGTGCTCTAGAGTCTGTCTTGTCTGCCCCTGGTCACGGAGGACACCCGCCAGGACAGGCCCGCAGGACCCCTGGCTCAGCAGTCCAGTCGCCGCCCCCGACACAGAGGACCCGCCAGTCGGACGGCGGAACTGGCCGCGGTCACAGCTCTGTCGTGTGGGCTGCCCTCTCTCCGCTGCCCAGCGCCGCCTGTGCTGTGTGAACACAGAGGGAGAAGGCTTCTCTGCAGCTCGGGGGACACTGAAGTCACCCAGCACACAGAGCCCTGTCTTCCTCTGCCCCTCCCCTCCTGAGAGCTCCTCCCTGAGGCTCCTGCCACGTCTGCCTTTGGCCACCAGGGGCTGAGGAAAGCAGCCTCCCTTTCTTTGCGACATCTGCACTTTCTCAGCCTTCCCACAGCCCCCCGGGAACCTCAAGCCTTCCCGAGGCCTGATTCTTTGAATTGTTTTGTCCTCCAGGATGTTTCCAGGCTGATTTGGGGGGAAAGGTAAAAGGTAGGGGCCGGCTGGGCCCAGAGGCTGCGCTCCACCTGAAGGCAGATCAGATGGGATGGTCCTGGGCTGGACTTGGGCTTCTGAGGAGAAAATGTACATTCTTCAGTGGATAACGAAGGCAAGCGTTGCTGCTTATCTTTTTTTCTGGCGTGTTAGAATCCTAAACAATGGGAACAAATGGGGTGCACACAGATTAGTTCGTGCTCCACACCGGAGCCGCAGGAGGCTCGAGAACCATCCCGAAGGAGGCAATACTTTGAGGCAGGGATGTCTTTTATTTTCATTCATTCTTTCTTCATTCATTTTAAGTAGGCTCCACACCCAACGTGGAGCCCAGTGTGGGGCTCGAACTCACAACCCTGAGATCAGTACCTGAGCTAAGAGTCACATGCTTAACTGACTGAGCCACAGAAGAAAGGGTGTCTTTTAACTCATGCACAGACTTGGGGCCACTGGGCTGCTTCTGGTCTGATTCTCTCCCACCGGCCCTTCCCCCTTGGACAGGCCGGTCCTCGGTCTCCCTGTGAAGGGTACAGTCAGGCTAGGGCTGTGACCTTGAGATGCCTTCTACTTTCCTGCTGTCCTGTCCTCAGCTTGTCCCTCTGGGGCCCCTGAGAAGGGGCCCAGATTTCCCAAGGACCGCTGATCCTCTGTTTCTGTGTTTCTCAGAAAGAGGCAGGTGGAGACCCAAACCCAGACTCTGAGAGGACCCAGACTTTGGTCCAGGCAGGCACCCAGGCCTGTTCTCATTCTGCACCTCAGTTTTCCTTTTAGTGGAGAAGTACTGTGTATTCTGCCCCCTCAGCTTGGAAAAGAAAGAGGGAGGGAAGGACTGCTAAAGTATCATTTGCAGCCAGCTTGCAAGTGTTAATGATTCACAGCTCTCTGGGGGTCCTCAGGCCTCCCCTGACCTGCCGCCTTGCTGCTGAGGAAAATGAGAAAGTTCAGCCCTGCAATCATGTGGGGCCTCAGTGTGCGAGGCGGCAGAGGCCAGTGGCCTCGCACTGCTGTAAAACATTTATCTCAGCTCTGCATCTGGACCCTGGCCTAGTAAATTCCTCCGCAGGTATGCGGGCTGCACAGATTGCCTCTTGGGGTGGCGGATGAGGCCAGAGTGACCTGGGGAGTCCGGGGGGCGGGAGGGCTGTCGTAAACCCTGACTCAGGACAGGGACAGAAACCCCTGGAGTTGAAAATGCTAGACTCCTAGTTAATTAGCTACTACAAAGACAAGGTAAGACAGGGATAATCCGATGTGAAGCTAGAGTAAAAATTTGGAGGATAATCTAGCTCATTAACTTAAACCAAACAAACAAGCAGACAGACATGCCCTGAAGGAATCTGAGGGAAATACGTTAATCTGTAGGTCAGTTTGGAGAGAACGGAACATCTTGACCCTGTTGAAGTCTTGGTCCATGAGTATGGTATAATCTTCATTTACCTAAATTTTTTTTTAGCGGCTCTCAGTAACGTTTTATAGTTTCCTATGAGTGTGGCAAAGCGTCAGTCCCTTTAAGCTTTGAGGAGTCTGGGAGGGCTTGGGGCACTCCAGCCTTCCGTTCACCCTCGTGAGCTAGACGACTGTTAATTTCTGTGAGACATGGTGGGGAAAGTATTGGGAAGCACAGGGAAGGCTTGGTAGTTTTCTGTTTTCTGATCAGTTGCACAGAATCCTGTGACTTGGGTTGGCAAGAATGCCATCCATAATGCCCCCAAACATCCTGAACTCCTGATTTGCCCAAGCTGTACTCCTGGCCTGTTTATTTGCATGGGCTGGTCTGCACAGTGTGTGCCCATAAATCAAGACCGCATGACTTGCAAAAACAATAGTGAGAATGTTATTATGTGTACGCATGTACCAGGCTGGTGGTGATCTACAAATGCCTTTTTACTTAAGTCTGCTAAAAACCCTATGAGGTTGTTAATATTATCTATATTTTACAGAAGAAAAAGCTG
>PITA01007536.1:27406-90932 GCA_004023965.1 Spilogale gracilis | reverse complement strand
CCGTAGTTCTTGACTGAGGCAATTTTCTTCCCCCAGAGGACTCTTGGCAATGTCTAGAATATTTTTAGTTATCATAACAAGGGAAGGAGGGTGCTACTGTCATGTAGAGGTCAAGGATGCTGATAAACACAATTTAAAGGATTCTCCCTCAACAAAGATTTATTCAGCTCTAAATATTAGTAGTGCAACACTGAGAAACTGACTTATACAGAACGATGAAGTTCTATGACACTGTTTCTAGGGAGCTATGTTTTGTCTTCTTTCTGGCAATTTCTGGAAACCAATGAATATCTACCTTCTGTGATGGTTTATCTTCAGCTCTCTGAGGAACAGAGACTGGACTCTTGAGTTCTTTCCTGTCTCATAAATATTTAAGATGCTTGATAAATATTGCACTTCTTTTTAACCCGAGAGACAGATTATCCAGTTACCCACCGAGCCGAATTGGCACATATAAAATAAAAATATGGAGAATGCGTCGGTGAAATCCTAAAGAAACTGATTCACAGTACAGCCCCAAATTTGGAGAAACATGTAGTTGAATCAAGTAGTCTTTTGGTTAGGTATATGGATTTTGTGAGTAGCTGGCTTTGAGACCCTAAGAGGAGTTCAGAGGAAGCTGTCAAGTTCATAGTTCTGATTTTTCAGGCTAATGGAATTTGCCTGCCAAGTTTAACTATGTATAGTTCTCTTTCCTTCGTTAACTTCCACCTTCATAATTTGAGGGTTCTTCGTAAAAGATTTTGTGAGGAACAAAACTTATTGACTGGTGGGCATGCTGTCTGGAGGGGATTTATGGAACGCTCTGGTTCTCCTTTGCATGCTGCACATAATTTACTCTGATTGACATAAGCATTTAAAGTTATAGCATTGAGGCACCTGGGTGGCTCAGTCAGTTAAGTGTCTGCCTTCAGCTCACGCCATGATCCCAGGGTCCTGGGATCAAGTCCTGCGTCGGGCTCTCTGCTCAGCGGAGAGCCTGCTTCATCCTGTCTGTCGGCCTGCTCCCCCCACTTGTGCTTTCTCTCCCTGTCTCAAATAAATAAATAAATAAAATCTTAAAAAAAAAATAAAGTTACCACATTACTCTTGCCTCTTTGTTAATGTCCCAAATGTCTCTTATTCATCTTAAAGAATTTCCATTTATTCTCAGATATCCATTACTTCTTGCACTCATCTTTGCTGCTGCTGGTTTACTGTGGTCATTTGCCATCTCTTCACCTTGGGCTCAGAAGGGACGAGTTCTCACTGGCACTCAGCAGAGGTGGGCTTCCTCAGGCATTGTTGTAGCTGGAGCTCCAATCTCCAGGTCCCTTCTTTGTAGAACTCTCAGAGAACGGATTTCACGTGACTTTTATTTTTGAATTGTCTTACGCCTTTCCCTCTTACTTGCAGCCGATGAAATATGTTTTATATCGGTTAAAAAATTTGGCAAAAAGTTGATATCTTCCCTTTGGAATTGTTCTTGGGTGGATTTCAATATTGAAACCATCTTTCATTTGGGAAAAATAGGTTTTAATTCTATTGCGGATCCCTTCTGTTTCATGTACTATCTCTGCTACTAATGACTTCGATCAAATAAATCGTTGTAGGTTGTTCAGAACCATTGTCTCTGTTTTCCCGGCACGATTACCATCACTTTTTGTAAATACTTGGGAGGTAGGGATGTGGTGTTAATAATATGTGACTAATATGTTGCTCTACTGCCTTAGTTTCTTTTCCCCATTATAGTTCCATGTTAAGTTTATGATAACATCTAAAAATTATTGTACTTTTAATATTTCTTGCTCTGCGTTAAGGGCTCAATCAACATTCTCTCACTTAATTCACACAGTAGTGATCCTTTCAATGTGTTGCACTGTTCCCACTTAACGGGAAATTTTAAGCAGAGCAGAGTTAAATGACTTGACCAAGGTCACAGAGCTAGAAATTCATAAAGCAAGAGTATCTCTTCATGGTGTGTGTGTGTGTGTGTGTGTGTGTGTGTGTGTGTGCGCGAGAGAGAGAGAGAGTGTTTAAATCACTGTATGTTCCTTACTTTGGCGATCATTACTTCCATTTAAAAAATAGAGTAAATCCATTTATATTTGTTTGAGACCCTTCCCTTGATATTTGTGCTTCTGCCTTTAATTGAGTCTAATTTGAGTCCAGTCACCTGGATTGCTTGCTTTTTAAATTTAGATTTTCCTTAAGTTTGTCTTGTTTCTTGTTTGCTTGTGTATTATGTTCCTTTCCCCTTCGGTTTTGACCTGATTTATTTCTCCTGCTTCATTTTGCTTCCTAAGGGCTGACCCTCACTCTGAATTACTTGCATCCAGGCATTAACTGATCTTGGGGTGAAAAATAAAAATGGCAAAATGTCTTGAAGCATAGTGTTTGCACTTATTTCCACATTGACCAGATGTAGTAAAATTCAGTTTCTGAAGAAGGAGCCTGATAGTGTGTCAGAATCAGGCAGCTCACCCTAAGCTCATGTGATGTCTCACTTCAGACACAATAATATAATTTACCATTCTTAAGGAGAAGCAAAGGGAAGCCCAGAATGTGATTGTGAACCACAGAATACAACCATTTATTTCCTGAGCTCAAAGATGCAATTCGCTTAATAATATTCACGTCCTGCAGATTCCCCCCCCCACCCCGGGAAAAATAAAAGGCACTCAGAGTGGCCAAAAATAGAGACAGATATAAATATGGGGTTTTTTTTTGGTTATTATTCTTTTTGTGTGACTCAAATGATATTATATGCATTAATTTTTTGATTTAGAGAATGTGATATTTCTTTATTTTAAAAAAGATTTTATTTATTTATTTGATAGAGAGAAACACAGCTAGAGAGGAACACAGAAGAGGGAGTGAGAGAGGGAGAAGCAGGCTTCTCGCAGAGCAGGGAGTCCGATGTGAGGCTAAATCCCAGGACTCCGGGATCATGACCTGTGCCAAAGGCAGACGCTTAATGACTGAGCCACCCAGGTGCCCCAAGGATGTGATATTTCACCTAAAGTATACCCATTGCAGGCTTGGCACATTGACAATGCCAAATTAATATGATTTTGTATCTGTTTCGGGTTTTCCATTCATAAAACATAAAGACACAGAATTTGCGTCACTTATGCATTCCTAAGATTTTTACACTTTCGTATCATTTGGTATTTGTTGAAGCATCAATTTCAACACCAACTCGAATAGTTCATACTGTAAAGATGGTATCATGTTATTTAAATAAGGTTAGAATTTTCTTTTTTTTTTTTTTTTTGCCAAAGTATGACAGAAAGGTGATAGCCTTAAATAAGAATGCATAGGACTGCAGAAAGAAATCATTGTCATGTAGCCGACTTTGTGTGGTGATTCTATGTGTCTGTGTGCATGTGTTGTTTTAAATTCTGGCCTGAAAGGCAAGATATACTAGTTAGACTGGTTCCCAAGTACACCTTGTCATGGATTTGGTGTTTATGCAACATATAGCTTTACCAAAATTGTCTTTAGTAGTTACTTTGGGGTAATAGACTAGGGGTTGAATTTTATCTTCCATCACAATTTCTATTAGGTAGATAAAACTTTGTATTTTCCTACAACTTGTTTTTTTCCCCCCTGTTTTTGTCAAGCTATAACAGAAGTGCAAGAAACTACACATATTTAAAGTTTACAGTATTTTTTTTTTTACAGATTTTATTTATTCATTTGACAGAGAGAAAACACATCGAGAGAGGGAACACAAGCAGGGGGAATGAGAGAAGGAGAAGCAGGCTTCTAGCAGAGCAGGGAGCCTGATGCAGGGCTTGATCCCAGGACCCTGGGATCATGACCTGAGCCAAAGGCAGTTGCTTAATGAGTGAGCCACCCAGGCACGGCAAGTATCAGCAGTTTTGCCATATACACACACCCTAAAGTCATCATTACAGTTAAGATAGCACAGGTTTTCTCTCCATATTGCCTTACCCACCAACACTGGGAAACACTGACCTGCTTCCCACCACTACAGAGTAGACTGCATCTTCTAGAATTTAGATAAGTAGAATCATACAGCATGCATTCTTTCTAGACTGTCCTCTTTCACATCGTGTAATGATTTCTTTTTAAAGATTTATTTATTTATTTTAGAGAGAGAGAGAGAGAGAGAGAGAGAGAGAGGGAGAGTGGGGCTGGGGGAAGGGCAGAGGGAGGGAGAATCCTGAAGCCGATTTCCTGCTGAGCGTGGATCTCATGACCCTGAGATCATGAACTGAGCCGAAACCAAGAGGCTGACGCTTAACTGACTGAGACACCCAGGTACCCCCTCTTCACGTAAAGATTTTGAGATGTGTCTGTGGTATTGAGTACATTGATAGTTTCTTCTTTTGTATTGCTGAATAATATTCCACTATATGGCTATGTCATTATTTGGGGCAGTTTCCAATTTCTGGTCATTAAAAATAAAGCTGCTATAAACAGACATGTGAAAGTCTTTAGACACATTGTTTGTTCTGTTTGTTTCTTATGGTCAATGGCTAGGATTGGAGTGGCCCTATCACATGGTAGATGAATCCAGCTTTGACATTATAGGAAATGGCTGAATGCAGGGCTTGATCCCAGGACTCTGGGGTTTTCCAGGGTTTCTTTCCCATTTTACATTCCTATTAGTGCTGCCTGAGAGTTCTGTTTCTGCTGTGCCCTCACCAACATTTTGTATGGTCAATTTTTAAAAAATTTAGGCAATCTAATGTGTATGTAAGGCTACTTTCACTGTGGCTGTAACATTATGTTCCATATTTTTTTTCATAATTTACCTCTAAATATTTAAACGACAAAGATTTCCCATTATACTAGTATATTTTAAGTATGTTACCATTCACAGCATGCTTTTGTGCCATCAGGACCCGCTCAGGGGTGAATGACTTACCAGTGTTGGAAATCAAAAGGCAGGATGATACTATCAACTACAACATAATCATTATTAGTAATATTTATTGAGACAATTCTTTTGCACGCAGTGGGAGAACAGTCTGCTCTTGAATTTCTTCTACATCTGAGGGAAGTTTGGAACATTTCTCAGTAACCTTTAATAATTAAGAAAAAGAGAAGTTTCAGACACTAAAAAGAATGCATACTTCCTTGAAGTCTATGGTTTTCAATGGGGAAAAAGGCTGATTTAGACTCCCAGGGAGGCAGTGCTGACCTTCGGTGGTCACCCAGCCTCTACACATCCCCTGGGTAGAGGCCAGGCTGCTGTAGAGTACCCTAGCCCCCACATCAAGGAACTGTCCCAGCCTGGAGTTTAACAGTGTTGCTGTTGAGAAACCCTACCATAAACATCCAGATACTTGGATCCAAATCTGGCTCAGAAAGTATTTGATCCTTCCAATGTCTCTAACATTTAGGCGATTAGACATGAGAGGGCCTTATGATTTCTTTTGAACAAAGTGGCACTTGTTCATGAGAAAATCTTTGTCATTATTCTCACCTATGACACTCTGGGGATCCTATTTTTAATTCATCAGCTGTGCTTTTGTGTAAAGAGGACAAGATTTCGGTTAAAGGACAGACCCCATTTATGCCTTTATCATTTGGAAAATGCACTTGATTTAAAGTGAGAGGGACCTTTTTGGTATTTTTTCCTGAAGTTTGTCTTTATTCAATATTATATATTTTTAGATTTATCCCTATGATACAAGTATCTCTAGGTCATTAGTTTTAAATTACAGAACTTCA
The DNA here is from genome assembly GCA_004023965.1 of Spilogale gracilis. Lineage (NCBI taxonomy): Eukaryota > Metazoa > Chordata > Mammalia > Carnivora > Mephitidae > Spilogale > Spilogale gracilis. Next base: position 85,244 of record PITA01007536.1, on the reverse strand, counting down.
TGGTAGAACCATCTATTCTCTTGTTAGTGGTCATTTAACTGTTTCTTTTTGAAGTACAGGAATGCAGTTGACTTTTTAAAAAATTAATTTGTATCTTTCTTTGTTTGATCCTTTACATTTCCGTGCCTCTGTCGCATACTGGCTGTGTGTCCTTGGGGAAGCATCTTAAATGTGTTGAGTTTCAAATAGGAACTTAAGTTAAAAAAAAATAAATAAATAATTTAAGTATTGAAAAAGAATTTAAAATTGACCATTAAAAGGGGGATAATCTCATGGACTGTTGTGGGGAATAAATGAGATACATCATTCATTGTAGTACTTTTATACCATAACATTTGTTATTAATACTCAAAACCATTCATGTACAAAATATGTGTACCACCAAACATCAGTTTGAAAAGCTTTTAGTTTCTTCCTGTATTCCTGAAGGATAATAGCTTGATTTAATAAACACTACTCATCAGATGCTTCTTGCATTGGAAAAGAAAGGAGGTGGTATTAATTTACTGCATATTAGAATAAAAATTTAGAGCTCTCATAACTTGGGATTGTTTTAATCATGTCGTTGCCAAGGTCATCAATATAAGGGTGTGATGAAATAACACTTAGAAACAAACTACAAACAATTGTAGTGGTTGGTCACTCTGTGGACACTTTTAATTAATTTATTTTGTTCTGGAAAATGTTATTGAACTTGGGAGAAGTCAATTCACTGCCAGGGAACTTAATAAATATCCTTATTCTGAACTTGAGGTTGGTGATGCTCCTTTGATTACACTTGTTCTCCTAACTGCCCCTTCCCCATCCTCTCCCTCCAGTCAGCTAATTCAAGCATGGTGGTATCTCAAAGTAGGTGATTTAACTGTCAACTCAAAAATAATATTTGTGAAAATACTCATTGCCTACAGTCATAGGAGCTGGTGAAATTCAGCAAGATAAGCAAGCACTATTTGGTACAATGGGTATGTTTTTGTGTAGATGTGCTGTGTGTCACCAATACGTATTTAAAGGATCACTTAATTACCTGGGGATACAAAAAAGAAAAATCCCTGTAACCTCAGTTAGTATTGTATGGGGCATGACATGGCACAGAGGTCTCAGGAATATCCCCACGTGCAGGGGGTTGGTATGGACACAAAGGCTGGAGAGTTGAAAGGTGGGGAAGATCACTCTGGTCCTATCTGGTCCCCACTGCCTCCTCGACTTGTCTGATCCTTTTCAGAGTAAGGTCACCTCCCTTAAGGATCCCCAGTTGTTCACATTGCAGTTGTGGAGACTTGGCGTGGAAGGAAGTTCAAGGTTTCCTGGATGGGCACAAAGGGCCAGTGCACTGAATCCCCAAAGGTTTCTTTCTTCTACCTTTCTACCTTCTTTCAGGTTGCCTCTCATTATCTTGTTCTTTTCTTCAGTAGGGCACAACAGAGTTTAAGGAAGGAAAGAAAATGGCACCTGGGTGCTTCAGTCATTTAAGCATCTACCTTTGGTTTGGGTCATGATCTCAGGGTCCTGGGATCGAGCCCCACATCAAGCTTCCTGCTCTGCAGGGAGTCTGCTTCTCCCTTTTCCTCTGCTCTGTCCCTTGCCTTGTGCTCTCTCTTTTTTCCAAATAAATAGATAAAATCTTAAAAAAAAAAAGGAAATGAAAGAAAGACTTAAGTTGATTCTAATTTGCTTAAATTACCTTACAGGACAAGTGACACGTTCATTATCATTGAGTTTGTATTTCTTTTCTTTCAATTTAATAAACAATTCATTTGTAAGCCTTGCTGTGGGAGGACTAGAAACTGGTTCTTCTTAGTTTTCCACACCACAGTAAGATTTGAGATGTGTAGGTGAAAGATTTCAATCCCATAGGTAAATTGTGTGTGAGTGCACAGTGTGCTTGTGTGTGTGAGTGTGTAAGCAGAAGGCAGGCTCTGAGAGGCAGCCCTGCTAATGGAAAGAACTCTGGATTTGGAGTCAGAAAATTTAGGTATTTCTTAAGCAGGTAACCTTGAAAGTGTCTTTGGGCTTTCATGTCTTTGTCAAACATGGAAATATATTTAACTCCTATTTCCTGATTATCTTCTGTGTACCAAGCATGAGGTAATGGTAATAGGAGGTAATAATGAGGTAACAGTAATAATGTTTTCACACCGGTATCTCTGAATTGTTAAGATAGGAGAGGGGATGCCGTGTGTTAGCAGGATTTGTAATCTCTGTGATGTTTTCTGCCTTCATGACATGAAGGTCTGAAGAGTCAGGCAAATTATGTGCCACCTAATTAAAAGGCATGTGAAGATACACACTATGGGGCGCAGGAACGTGAAGGAGGTAACAAGGTAAGAATTTTCTGGAAGAGTGGAAGCTGGCCCAGCTGCTGCAGGATGGTTACACCACACATCCGCAGGAACTGGGTTCAGAGAATACCATCAGTCCCTCTGATTCTCTCTGGCAAGTCGGATTCATATTCTCTGGAAACCAAATTGTTCATTGACTCTCCAGGGACAGCTTCGTCCTGTAACATGAGCCGTGATTTCATTACGGCTGAAGTTTTCATTTCATTTCACAGGTTGGCTGCCCATATTTTCTTCAATGATATCCTGGTCTTTGTAGGGAGTGTTGCATTTGGTCATAAAGGGGAGGTCTGTGTCCCCTGGACGCTTCCTGGCTTGGCTGTCAGCCTTGGACTGTTTCGGAAACCATTCCCGGGGCCTGTAATACATCTCTGCCACTTGTCTACAGGACGTTTGAAAGCAGTGAAGTTGATCTAAACGTTTTTGTGAACAACTGAGCAATAAGTACACATTCAAAGCAGCCACAGCAGTTTGCGTCGTCTTCTTGCAATCCGGTGTCTTCACAGAAGCCCTTTCTGTCAGGACATTTTCTACTGAAAAAGTTTCCATCTGTGTGAAGAAACTCAGTCGCTGTGTGACATACAAGCAGTTGTTTTAAGGTGGTCCACCAGAGAGGAGCCTTCTTTCCCCGGGGAAGCAATGGGAAAAGTGATCCTTTCAGGTTTCTCATGAAATAGTTCGTTCTTAGTATGACTGCTAAAAATGGAAGTGGCAAGTTGGGTCTCCACCGTATTCATACTACATAGTAGCATTATACATGTGGTACTAAGGTATATCCTACAGGTGAAGTTGAAAATATGTTTGCTCTGTGTATAAAGCAGGTTACAAGATAAACTCATACATTCACACACACACACACACACACACAATCCAAGAAGACAGAGAGGTCTGTGAGAAAGTCTGTGCTTGGTGGGTTAAGGGTCATGGCTCTGTGACATGTTTCTTGCCTCCAAGCCATTAGATTGATTGAGTCAATGGCTTACCCCACTGTCCCCCTTCAGTTTCTTCTTCTTCCTCCTCATTGCTTGGCTATATCTACATGTCCTTCTAATATGTATCAGCATCCTCAAGCACCCAACTGTATCTGCTCAGACCTCACCAAGGGTCTGCTTCCTTGTCCTTTCCATCATGGCTGGTTCTTAGGCATTCCTGAGGGGAAGGCAGAACTCAAAGAACCATGGATCATGCTCATAGCACACAAAAGGCACCTCATCCCAACCTACGCTGAGACACAGGCAGTGACAATGGAACAATGATTAATGCTGTTTTCACTACTGGGCTGAAACGAGAACAACAGGATGGTTACTCGGTCTCATTCCTCAGCAATCAAGGCCTCAGGAAGCTTCCTTCAGGGTTAGGATCAGCTGCTGAACTTGGGGAAATAAGCATATATCTCTCTTTGCTTCTGGCTTTGGACTAATTTTGTTTCTTAGAGCAATAATAAAAGCCAAATATGAAAAAATATGGTTGCTGCAATAAAAAAAAATCATGAATGGTTTAGCAGTCACTAGACAAAGCCAAGGAGACAATTAGTAACTAGGAAGATAGACATGAAGAAATAAACCAGAATGTAGCCTGTAAAATAAAGAGTCTGACAATATAATTGGAGGTTAAGAGAGGTGGAGTATATGATGAGAAGATGTAGCATTTTTTTAAAAAGATTTTATTTGTCAGGGAGAGAGAGAGAGCACAAGCAGGGCAGCAGCAGGCAGAGAGAGAATCAGGCTCCCCACTGAGCAAGGAGCCTGAGGTGGGACTCGATCCCAGGATCTCCCAGAAGGATCATGACCCAAGCGGAAGGCAGATGATTAATCGACGGAGCCACCAAGATGTAGGTTTTAAAATTTGAGTTCCAGAAGAAGACAAGGGAATAAGGAGAGGAAATATTGAGATGAGTAGTGACTAAGATATTTTTGGAACTGATTATAGACTTGAGCCAGAGACTAGCAGCACAAATTATTCTGAGTGAGAAAAACACAAAAAAATCTACATCTCTATATACATTGAGCACCAAACACAGAGAAGATCTTAAAATGATTCAGGGAGAAGAGAGAGGCCCAGCAGTTTGACTGAGCAACCACGGATGCCGTGTTGAGATTTAGCTATCAACCCTAAATTGTTCAGCAGGTGAAACTGTATATTGAAAAAAAAAAAAAAACCCAAGCATTTACTACCATAATGCTCTAACTTGAACTTAAAGCTGTATTCATATGTAGGAATAATAAAAATGAATGCAAAAGGCATGTTTAAACTACAGGAAGAAACATGAGCAAAGAAATTGATAAACATGTAGATAAGCCTACTCACTGACCATATTGAAAAATACTAACAATATCTATTTTGTGTAAAAAAAATATACTAACGTCTATTTTGTGAGGCAAACAAGACAGAAGTAAAATACTGAACAGCAATAGTCTCTAAGTCTGGAGCAGGGGGAGGTGAAAAGAGCCTGGTATCTGCATTGTTTAGCTAGAGAGTTATGACATCTTAAGACTTCTGACTTTGATTTGGTATGCTAAAATTCCAAGGGCAGAACAGATGAGACAAATTCAGTTAAAGCAATAGAGGAAATTTGAACTAAAAAACACTGTCTGAGGACAAGAAATAAAAGAAGCATGGGTGAATTGGAATGCACAGACTACCACAGTAGAAATGAATCAAAGTAGAGTACACAGTAAATGTAAATGGACCAATTTTATCAAGAGGGATTGTCAGACTAGATAAATATAAGATGTAGTTCTATGCTTTTTACAAGAAATACACCTAAACCATATGGAACTTGTATATGTTCACTGGGGGACAGCTGCAAAAATGTTCTTGGAAGTGTTGTTTCTTCTGAAAACAGAGCAAAAAAACAAAACAAAAAGCAAGAAAACTGCACACAACCCCATTGTCCTTTAATAGTAAAATTTTAAAATATATTTTAGATACAAATCAATGAACTGGCACCACGTAAGTGATGGAAAGAAATGACAACCATGCAGATCAACATGAACATGAATCTTAAAACACGAGGCTGGGGGCACCTGGGTGGCTCAGTAGGTTAAGTGACTGCCTTCAGCTCTGGTCATGATCCCAGAGACCTGGGATGGAGCCCCACATCGGGTTCCCTGCTCAGCAGGAAGCCTGCTTTTCCCTCTCTCACTCCCCCTGCTTGTGTTCCCTCTCTGGCTGTGTTTCTCTCTATCAAATAAATAAAATCTTAAAAAAAACAAACAAACAAACATGAGGCTGGTTATAAGGCATATTTGTAAATTTCAAACATGCAAAACCAGAATATACTTAACACATATGTCATGAAGCCTACTTAAACTGTAGGATTCATATCTAGAAAATTCCACACAGTGATTTCTCTGGGGTATGAGGGGGGAACTATCAGGGCTCATTTTGAGGACCTGTGACTTAGGGAGTTGTGCTGGTACCCATGCTTAGAAATCCCTATGCTTGATTTCACCATCTTGGAATTCTGGATACTTTTGGACAAGGGACCTTGCATTTTCAGTTTGCTCTGGGTTCCTCAAATTATGTATTGAGTCCTAAGGGTACAAATGTAGGGTGATATACTGAAGAAAGGCTTGAATTGTACCAGTGATATTCTTTCTTAATCTGGGTGATGTGCACTTTCCATTTGTTACATGTACTTTATGTATTGTGTTATACATATTTGCATACATGAACATTTCATTTCACGAATTAATTTTAAAACGTTACCTCCAGAACCATTGGTTTATAATACTCATCTGGAATACCGAGGCAAAAGAGTCACACAATCACCGCCTAGGTGGAATTGATATTTATTTATATGGCTGTGATGTGGAAATTGGTCTGAGTTGTTGAGTAATTATACTTAAGCATATGCTTTCGACTCTATAAAACCCGGGTGAGTAATATCAATTTGAGGGAAAAGAAGAGCCCTCTGTATTTCTTTACACAGTTGGATCTCCAGCTGCTCTTGTTTTCATATTGCAACTGCATTTCCTCTGCAAACTTGTTAGCTCCTGCATTATTTGGAGGCTTTGCCTTTTCAAAGCAGGCAGCACTTAAAAACTACAGGGCAGAACCTATCTGATTCGATTGCTGTCATTGGCAGCTGGTGCGCGCGGCGTTCTCGGAGGAAGTGAGCTGCCCTCTAGCCACTGCGGGTATCCTGCAAACCAGCACATCTGCCGCAGTCCGTGGCTCACTGCGCTTGTCCCGCGATAGAGGCCAACGTGCCATTCAAGTGCAGTTTGGCAGCTTCAAAAATTCACACATAGAGACAGCTGGTGAAATAGTTTGCTAAGTGGTCGGCCTCCCCCCCACCACCCCCACCTTTCATCCAGCCACCTGGATGATTCTGAGAGGCGCAATGTGACCATCGCTCTTTAATGCATTGGCCAAAACTTCTTGGGAGTTTTCAAAAGCAAAGCAACATGTTCAGTTTTTCTGTACAGCTCCCAAAGCACTCTTGGTTGTTCCAGCTTAATTGTATCTCTTAAGTGCCTCTTAACTCTGACCTTCAATCCCTTTTGACTATCCTATTATTATGCTTCTGCTCTCTCAAGTGCGGTGAAGTGCAGGATCTCTGATATTATGCATTCGTTCCTTCAGTCGCTCAATAAATGTTTATAGAACATCTTAAATCGCAACTCTCACAGATCTTAAAAAAAGTCTTTGTTCCCTTTGTCTTACCTTTCCTTTTTTGGGAGGGGGGGGGTCCTTTCTTTCTTTTCTAGTGGCTCTGATTCATGGATTTGAAGGGTCTATGCTCCCTGGGTTTGTTCTTCAGAGCACTGTTTCCGAAACTCCGAACAATCCCCTCTTTCCACCAATCCAGCCATGCTCTTTTCTGTTTTGCGAATCTGCTGTGCTCCTTAGAGGTTCCTTGCTGAATTCTGAAATGGCAGAAGTTAAAATGAAATACAACGTGTAGAAACAACAATTTTTATAAAAAGCAAACCTCGCCTGTACTGGTTGCTCTCAAATACAGTGATCGACCTATTTTTTTTTTTAAGGGTACTTACGAAGTAATTTAAAAAGCTCTGGGTACTGAAAATATAAGGTGCATTGTCAAAAGTCTCAAAGATTGCCCAGCTAACTAGTAGAACTGTTTTCTTATTCATTGGTCAGACTTGGTTAGTCTAAATAATCTTAGTGGCAGAAGAGTTCCCATGAATTAAACCGACACTTAATTGAGCAGTTATTATGTGCAAGGCATTATGGGACATAGCTGTAGGTGTGAGATATTCTTGCTTATTTGAGGAACTTAAATCTCATACTAGAGATCTGTATATATAAAAGGAAATTTATTCACAAAGCGAATCAACTGGCTATTAAGTGCAGCAGGAAAGCAGAAAAAAAGAATGATTTGGGGGGGCTGTAATCATCAGAGAAATATATAGGCAGGGGATATCTCTCCATACTGAGATTCTTTAAAGTCAGGTAGACTTATTACTGTAGATAGTTCACTCTATATGGAGAAACCACTAGGATTACTCTATTCCTTATTTGTTCATTGCTTGAGACAGATTTATTTTGAATTATTGTTGGATGTTTTCCTCTTTTTGTTTTTCTTAAATTGAATGCACATTTTCCCATTTAATTGCTTATTTATTTCCTTGGAAGATTATGTCAATGAAATTTCTTCTGAGAATTGAGTTCTTATTTAGGGTTATGTGTTCTTTCATTATTATTAATAATGACTTTGGTCCCTTGTATACTAATCATACCTACAGGAATTATTGAATGTCAAGGCACTGCAGTGACAAGACCACATGCTTTAGAAACAGATGGACCTCAGGGCACCTGGGTGGCTCAGTTGGTTAAGTGTCTGCCTTCGGCTCAGGTCATGATCTCAGTGTCCTAGGATTGAGCCCCAAGTCAGGCTCCCTGCTCAGTGGGGAGTCTGTTTCTTCCTCTCTGCCCCTCTCCCACCCCCACTCATGTGCTCTTTCTCTCTCTCTCTCAAATAAATAAGTAAAATCAGAAAGAAAGAAAGAAAGAAAGAAGAAAGAGAGAGAGAGAAAGAGAGAAAGAAACAGATGGCCCTGAGTTTTAATCCAACTTCTTCTCATCCTGATATTTATTCAATTTATTTAGTCCCTTAGCCTCAGTTTCTTTATCTGACAAATGAGGACACCTTTCATTTAATATTTATTTTATAAGATTATGTAGGATGATATATGGAACGCTTCTGTTGGGTTCATATAGGGTGTCCTATGTACACTAGCGACTATTATTATTTTCCCGATTCATCTCATATAGGCGAGGGGGCTTCTGTGGAATACACAAAAGAAGACTGTAATTTAAGGAAATATTTTAAGTTCACTGGATTAAACTGAAGTCTTTTTAAAGTTAATGCTTTCAACAATTGCACTGCTGGAGAATGTTTTTTTTTCATGTTGTTTAGATCTTAATGGTACTTCATGGGTGGTCTTCCAATTGAGTTTTCTTCTTTATTTTTTTCTTTTTAAGAAGAGTATCTACAATTCCTGAAATGGGTATTTTGCCAATTTTCACATGCCTTGTTTTCTCTTCTCAAATCAACATGTCTCTGTATTTATACAATTCAGAGTTCAAACAACATTCATTACACTGCTGTCACTGTGCATAAAGACAATCCAAACTTGTTATGCCTAAATATAAAACAGGATCCAACTAAGTGAACAGATGTGTCGTGTGAGCAAAACCTCACCATGTTGTTCCTATTTATTGTCTGCCCTGTTTGGAGGGCGTGCCCGGTGCTGGGAGGTGGTGGATAAAGGCTCTTGCCAATTGCACTCATTTAATGAAACATTTTATGCACATTTTGTTTCTCTGTTCTGTTGCATTGCCCTTGGGTGACAGAATGGTTTGTAGGAAGTTTGGTTAAACTTGTCAAGCCTTTGAAATGACTTTAAGAATGTTTCACAGTTACAAAAATTAATTATGTTTATTTCAGAAAATAAAACATGCTTTCTTAATTTTGCAACTAAGATAATGAACTTTCAAAATGCAGGATGCCCAGCAAAATTCCATCCAGGTTTCAAAATTTACACCACATTTTTCTAACTGTATTGGGCTTATTTTCTTCTTCTTTTTGCACCTTTCACATGTAATAAAATGAGAAAATGCAAGCACTTGTCTATGGAGAGTAGAGCCAGCCTCCTCTGTCAGACAGAAGTCCTCATGAGAATGAAATTTAAAAAATGTGAGTAGTGTTGGTAGAACTTCTCCTTAGGCTCTTTCATTTGTTAATATTACTTCTCGGGATCAGGGGACGGTAGCTCAGGCTGCCCATCAGCACTAAGGCCAAGGGGTTCGTGCTGTGTGCCTGCCCCATTTCTCAAGTGTCACCTGCTAGCATTTTCAGGATGCACACTAGGATTTTGAAGAAAAACATCAATCGGGTCCACCTGGTTCAGGTATAGATCTTTATTTATACTTCATAATAATATTAGAAAGACTACCTGACAATGTTTGACATTTCATTTGACAAATTCTGCATTCCTCCAGCCTGGTTCTGTTAGGGAAAACCGTCCCGTCTCATTTGATTATAAGTTACTACGTTGCTAGGAATTACTATCCCAAGTGTGTCTCTTTTCCATCTTTCTGATTTTGCACTGGCTTGTGGTATGCTTCCAAACTCATGACCAAAGACCGCTTACGCTCATCAAAATTTATCAGATGGGATGTGCCCCCATGACAGGGGTATTGAGAAGTGCAAAGAGCACGTACTCAGGGAATGAATGGCCTGCCTTCAAATTCTGATTCTCTACTCACTCCCTGTGGCAACAGAGCAGGACTTAGGCCTCTCCCAATTTTTGTTTACCTTATCTGAGCACATGGGGATGCCACGCAGTGCCTTCCTCAAAGGGCTGTGTTTCAGGACAATAGCACAATTACCAGCTGCCTCCTCTCCATGTGCTGTTGTCTTGCTTAACTTAAAATATGATGCAATGAAGATTCTAGAAGACAGTGAGACAGGCAACACAGCCAAAGGGTTTGGGGGTGGTTGTTTCAGAGTTGCTATGAAGTTCAGTATTACTCACTCCGCCTTCAGTCCTCTGGCAGAGGTGTGATCTCTCTGTCTTGGGCAGGGGAAGAGACTTAAGTGGGTCCCTTGGGGGTGATGGTGGCCCCCTGGACCTGCAGCCCACAGACAAGCTGTGTGGTGAGGTCGGGATCTAGAAGATTCGCACTTAGCAGGAATGAAGCCCTAACCGCGAACCTTGGGCGACATCTAACTGTAACTCTTACCTCACTCGAGGCAGGATCGGAGCTGACATCCAAACACAACTTGTTTTCCTGATGTAGAAAAGTGCAAGGCAGGCATTTGTTTTTCCTTTTAACTTAATTTTTTACTTGACACATTAAAAAGCAATTAAGTATAATTACATAATTTCCAGACAAGGAGGCTTTAAGCAAGAGGACAGCAGGTATGAACACTTTCTCCAGCCCTGGTATAAGTGATCACTGGGTCATGGGACAGGCATATTTTGCTTCACTTTGTTTAAGCGTTCTCCTCCTATCCCTGTGTGTTCTGCGTGAGGATATGAGAGCATGTATCTAAAATGTGGTTATTGTTAAGTGAGATTACATATTCCCAGCATTTCATGTGGTTCCTGGTCCTTGGCCAATTCCATACATGTAAATAGAGACCCGTAAGCCCCCTACCTCTTCCCACCACATCAGAGTGCTGTTTAAGTACCCATAGTGGTGGGTTCTCAAGCTTTCTATCTGCTATTCCTTCAAGTTGTCTTTACGGCAGACAGAATATTCAGCAATTATGTTTATTAAAGTATGACTTCATTTTCAACTCGCTACTTTCCAAATGGCTGATTATGTCACGAGTCCAGCCATGTATATCTTCTGTGTATCCCACTTGCTCCAGACTACCTTCTCTGGGCTGTTGTGGAGAGAGGAGGTTCAAACCCATTTAGTTTTAGACAAGAAACAAAAATTAGTTTAAGAATAACATGTAATAATACTTTCCCCTGTTTCTGAGACTCTGTAACCATTTAATTCCTTCTCCTACCCTCCCTCCCTTCCAAAACACTGCCTGGTTAAAAGTTTCCTGTTTAATCATTTCATGTCTACTTCCATGTGAGCTTATATTAATCATGTAGATCACCAGTCTCGTCACTGTGAAGGATGAACAGATAATTTGGTTTGGTAAAAGATCCCCAAGACACCCAAGCAATTGTCAGTAATGAGCCTTTCTTTGGACACCAGACTTTCCCCCTTAGAGTCGTTGAAGTCTGCAGGTCTTAAGTACAAAGCTGGTTGATGTCACATGATTCAGCAGAGCATTTTGGGCTTATACAATGTTACGCTTGAAATGAAAGCATGGGATTGACTTCTAGTTTCTTAATTGAACTGTGTGTGCCTGCGTGCAGGTGAGCATATGCCTGGTCATTCCAATTCCTGAAGCCTAGTCACCCTCACTGTGGATTAGGACCGAATTTAGCGATGTTGGAGAGGCTTGCACTTCCCCTTCATACTTGTTGAGACCCACCAGTGCATCCTCTGGCTGTTTGAGGGAGAACCCACTTCACTCAGAACCTGCAGGTACCACGAGGAGCCCAAACCAGGAGGTGGCCTCAAGGCCTGGCTGTTTTTTCCATGAATGACTAGTCTGTGTGAAGACCAACTTACTTAGGAAAAACAAAATCAAAAACAAAAACAGAAAAATGGACTTCAGCCCCACCCTTACAACTAGAAAAAAACGGCCCTTCATCAGACCAACGGCATACTTACAAAGAGTGCTCTTTGGAAAAGCAAATGATCAGTTAAATGAATAGGCATACACTTGCAAAAATTTCTGGACCAGATTAAATAGAATTTCTATATGCCAAAGCAAGCAGAAAGACTGCACTAAGTTACCAGATCTAGTAGTCTTGATGAACATATCATAGTAACTGAAAAACAGAAATTGATTCTTTTGGGGAAGGAGAAACAAAATACAGCAACCCTATTTTTTTCTTGAAAACCTAGAGTTCAAGACTTTATCATCTACCTAATTGCTTGAAAACAGCATGCATGCAATGTCATATGTTTTAAGAAGGTGTCTATCTGCTGAATATCTTAAAGAATCGGGGTATTCAGAAAGGAATTAGGGCCAAAATTGAACTCATACTTTGGGCCAATGGAATGGGTATAGAGGTTGAAAACAATTAAAGAAGAGCAGTAAATAAATCAGGCACAGAATCTGAAGGCCAACAATTTTATGAAGATTGGGTGACAGTCAACACTGTAATATTTATTCTCTGTTCCATAAAGCTTTTGTGTTCCACGTATGGTGTAAGTCTAGGTGTAGAAAGACATCTACCTTCACTTACATGGTTTACATCCTTGAAGGGGAGGAAAAACAAATGAAGGATATGATATGAAGTCAGGCAGTATAAAAGCAGATGAGAGAAAATGACACAGTGGGGCACTGGGAAGAAATAAGCATGAACAGAGAGCAGAAGACGATTCAGAAAAGGATTCACAGAAAATGCAAAGGGAAATCTAATGGGATGGAGTCTTTAAGAAACCAGCCAAGAGATTTGTATATAAGAATTAGAGGCCAAGTCTTCTTGTTTAGCCTAAGAGAAGATTTATTTAGTAATTTCTTCTCAGCTATGGAACCATGGTCATAACTAACATATTGGCCTAAATAGGACTGCCAGTTAAACACGTTTTATTTACCATTAAGTGATCTTTATCAATATTCTGGATTAGACAACAAATTACCTTTCTTGGGTGTTTCCTATAAACTATACTCCTGTTTGAATGTTAAACTTTTGTTTCTAAAGTTAATTTTAAGATGTTTGAATGTTCAGTTTATATATTTGAACTACAATAAACCAACTATATATATATAAAGAACTCTACTGATCATGATATGCTAGTCTTGAACAAGTAAGGCAGAAAGGAATCCAAGTGTTTCTGACTCATGTCCCAGTAATATTCACTGGAATAATGCTGTAGAAGGAGATTCAGATGTCAGCCAGGAATAACGGAAGATCATCTGGGAAATTTGAGGATCTGGGAAATTTGATCATGAGTATTTAGATTCCAGAGATTGAGATTGGCCAAAAGAAAAATATGAGAACCTCCCTGGATATTACTCAAAACAATGACTCTCAGCTCCAGATGTATATTAGGATTACCGGGGGAGCTTTTATGAGACTATTTTCATAAATGGACCATCTAGAGGCTCAGGGGAGGGGCACAGACCTATTATAAAGGTTTTTGAAGGGACTCCAATATTATGCCTTTGAGGTAGAATCACTGATTTAGAGTAGTTGGTCAGAAGTACAAAAAGGGGAACAAGGAAGATCCCCAAATAGTCTAGATCAGTGGTTTTCAAACAGAAACATGCATCCACATCACTTGGATATTAAAATACGGGTTGCTGTCCCTACCTGCAGAATGTCTGATTTATTAACTCTGGGGTATAAGGTCTGAGAATTTGAATTTCTTACTTGCTTCTAGGTGATATTGTTGCTGCTGGTCCAAGCACCATGTTTGAAGTCCCACTAGATGAGGTGAACTGTGGAGGAGGGAGGTGAATTTACAACGGGGGGTAGTTCAGGCATAAGGGGCTCACTGGTTAGGCCCCACATTGAAGTGATGTGACAGCTTGGAGAACTTAAGTATGGTCTGTGCTATGATCTAGAACCTTGCTACTCAAACTAGGGTCGTCAGAACCAGAAACGCAGGATCATCCACACAATTATTAGAAAAGTAAAACCTTAGGCCTCACTCTAGAGCCCAAATCATTATTGTAACAAGATCTCCACACACTTTGCATGCATTCTAAAGTTGGAGAATCTTACTAATGGTTCTTAGCCTTGGTTTCATATTATAGTTTTCCATGGAGTCTCACATCGTAATAATGAAATCAGACTCTTGAGGCGTGGAACCCATTATTAGGCGTGGAACCTATTATTTTCAAAGCTCCCTGGATGAATCCACTATGTAGATATCTTTGATCACCACTGATCTAGAATTGAACTTGAAACAAGATAGTCAAGCTTGTTGCTTGTCTTGCCCCGGTTGCCATGGCTCAGGAACTAGAAAGGCACTGAAGCTTCACATAGTGGACATCAGTACATCCATTGACATCAGCGTCTCCAGCTGGGGGGTGAGAGGGACAGCGGTAGTGGGGAAGATGAGGCCAGGACAAAACCAAATCAGTCTCACTTGCTTCATGGGAACATGCACATTGCCAGGCTGAATGTGCCAAACCACTCAGTGGGCATCGCATTGCGTTTTCCTAGGCCTCTTCCATAATACAATCCCCTTATTGACCCCCTCCCTGTACCCTCGTGTCCCAAATGCTTCCCATACAGAAATCTACCTGAGCACCTACTAAGACGTTAAGACTTGTCTCCGGTCTTTCTGTTTTTTCTTCACTCAGGAGATCATACCCCATTTAAGGGCAGGAAAATATGTTGTTTGTGGCATTAGCTCCGGGAACCTGACAGATACTCCCAAGTATTTGTCAAGTAGTTGTATATTTAGCATAGACGAGAAGATGGAATTATTGCTTTGGGGAAAACACACTATGAAGTTAAAAAAGATGCTGAAAAATCTATACATAAAATATATATACATATATTCATGTAGAGTTATAACAGACATGGCAAAATATTAACAGTTGTTGAATCTAGGCAAATGGAATAAGGTAGTTTATTATATATTCCTTCACCTATTCTCTCAATTTAAATATTTAAAATATAAAAGTTATGAAGAAATACATTTGAAATGGTCTTTATTTCCTTAATGTGACAGTTGCTGCTTTAAATAAGTGTTGAAGTAACAAAACTCACATTGCTATTATTTTTACAAATTTTGTAAAATATAATTTCCTTCCCTCAGATATACTTTGATTTCTGCCCTACACTCACCTTACTGATTAAAAGTGCTTTTATTATGATAGAAATGTTGGTTTGGTGGAATTATTCAGATTGCCTATTTATGTTTATTTACGTATCTAAATCTGAATTTCCACATTAATTTTACTTGGAAAAAGGCCATATGTAATTTTGAAAATTCATTTTGTTTTTCTTAATTTTTCATTTGATTATTTATAGTGCTTAAGTGTAGAATGGCAATTTAGATGATAATTGATGGTATTAATTTATCTTTCTGTCCTATGAAGCCTATTCATCACCAGACTGATAATATTTTACATAGAATTTCTCCTTTTAAACCTACAAAATGGCTGCCAAAATGGAAGTACTTTTGTTTACATTTTGTTCTTTGTGAACAGTTAGAATATTTGCAGGTAGACTATTTGTAGTATCTCTGGAGTCTCAATTAGGAACTTCCTTCCTCAGTATAATAAAGTAGAGGAATTTTGTTGTTGTTATTTGATTATGCAATTAGAAAAGTGATCTCCCTTTGTCCTAAAAATAAATGAATAAAGAATGCATTCAAATTTGCCATTTAGTTTATGGAGATGGGGTATTTTTAAGAATTCATAGCGTAAAATACAGTGCCATCTGTACTGTTAAACCCCACCCTGAAAGAACGGAGGAAAATCCTTGAATTGTAAGGCTGTAATCCACTGAGTCAATGACTGAGATTCAGAGGAAGCTCTTCCTCTGCAACCCTCCTTCCCAGGAAATGAATGAATGAATAAACAAAATCTTAAAAAAACACACACACAAAGTTTTGGATTTTTACCTCATATTCCTTGGTGTTTTTCCAACTGATCCCCAACCAGTGATGCTCTATTGTCTCTCAGAAAGCACCTGGACAATCAAAAGGAACCTCCTTCAGGAAGTGACTCTTTTAATGATTTTGTTCTCCCTTACTATCTAAAAGATTTTCCTTATTTTCTTATCTTTTTATACATTTTTCCTTATTTCTTATTTTCTCTCTCATGGAGGATAGCCAGCTATCTTCTTTATCATATCAACTTCTGTTAGTAAAATAAAATAAAACAGCAGCCTTGCCCAGCCAAAAGAAAAAAAAAAAAGGAAATTATCTAGCATGGTAGAAGGAAATAAATGTTTTGCAGGGGAAAAAAGCAATATAAATGAAATTACTAATGTAAGTGTGTTTATATTGAAGAACAGCTTGCAGTTTTTAAACAGGTTGGTCAAATGGGTCTCATGGAGGTAGTGACATTTGAGCAAATACCTTGAGGCAGAGGTGACACCTACCTGCTGTGTTCCAGGAACTTGAGTGAAGCCAAAGAGAGATAGATGAGTTGTGTTTTATCCAGAATGAAATGTGGTATCACTGGATAGCTTAAAAGGACAACCATGGCTGCTTGTTTGAGAATAGTCTGGGGAGGGGTCAAGAGAGAAGCAGGGAGACCACTTAGTTTTACTACTCCAGGGGGAGATGGTAGTGGGTTGGACCACAGTATCAACAGCGGAGGTGGTGAGAAGTTCTGGGTTGTAGATGTACTTGAATACAGAGCCAGCAGGATTTCCTGATGCATGGAAGGGGAGGCGTAAGTACAAGAGAGGAATTAACAAAAATTCCAGGGTAATTAAAATGCTTTTTTGGGTTTTTTTCTGTGAGCTTGATTTACCTCCATTAAATTCTTCTTATACCTATAGAAAATATTTCCATGTCTTTCATCCTTTCTATGGCTGTTTTCTGAAAACCTTCTTCATCTTTCTCTTCTTTTTTTTCTTATATTCTATCAAAATGTTTGCAAGAAGTATGGATAAACAATTCTGATGAGACCATCATCAAGGGAAACTGCTTTTCCATTTACAAAATTTGGAAAGAGATCAGCACCATGTTCTCTGAGAGGTAACTGAAAGAAGAAAAGGGGGTAGACTTGGTGGAAACCTTGAGTTTTCATGGAAATGGCTCTGTGTTATCTAACATCATCTGAAACCATTAACATGGTAATCGTCTTGATAAACACCTGAGTCAGCACTTTCCTTTTAAGGAACTCCAGGCCAGCTCTTCCACTCCCATCTATGCTGTGACTAATTGTATCAAAATCATGACTCTCCTGGATTGTTTCCCATCCAATAGAAGTCATTTCTAAATGTATTCATTTCCATCAGTCAGAGATAATGGGAGATTTCCAGGATTCTACACCTGACATACAGCAACTCTAACATCAAAGTTGGTGTATTTGTCACCAAGAGTACACTCATCTTGCCAGATGCTTGTTCTGGAAACACGAATGTGAATGATGAGTTAGGGGATGATCTGAATAAAATGTGAATTTTGAGTTTGCTTGTGCACATTCCTTCCACAACCAGGTCACATGGAAACACAACAAATGCATTCGCTTCCACCATCTTCTAGGTAGCACTACCATTGAAGGTCAGTTATCCTTTCCTACTCTTTCACATTTGTAACCTTGTACATTAAAGAAAATAAAAAACACCGACCTCATTCAACATTCCCCCAAAATCTAAGTGCTCTGGCTCAAATTGCCAAGCAGTTCAGGCACCAGGAAAGCAGTATTTGTATTCAAAGACCTTAAACAGAAATCGCCAAATTTTACAGAATTGATCCCTTCAGGTGCCAGTGGTGGCTGGTATAGTGACTTTATTTATTTATTTATTTATTTATTTATTTATTTATTTATTATTTTTTAAGATTTTATTTGCTTATTTGAAAAAGGGAGATCAGGAACAGGGGGCAGGGGAGAGGGAGAGGGAGAAACAGACTTCCCACTGAGCCCGAAGCCCCACGTGAAGCTCGATCCCAGGATCCTGAGAACATGACCTGAACTGAAGACGATGCTTTAACAACTGAGCCACCAAAGCACCCTGGGATAGTGGTTTTAAATGTCACTGCACTGTCCACAGCCCTCAGCAGTTAGTCAAAGTTGTAAGTGCAGGTGAGAAAGCCGTCAAAGAATTTGCAACAGAAATTAATAGAAGAAGGAGGCTACACACTGCATCCAATTTCCAATGTTGATGAAGAGGTTTCTCTGACAAATGCATGTCTAGAAAGACCTACATCTCAAAGACAGGGAGCCACGTTCCAGGATTTCAGGCTGCCAAAGATCACTGAATTGCGATGTCCATGCTGATGCTGAGTGGAGAATAAGGAACCATATCTACCCACTTTTGCTGTTACAACTTTCTGTCCAATTGCAAATCACCTTTCTTTCACCACTTTGCAGGAACACAAGCTGCAACTCTCCCCAGCCCATTTCCACAACAAAATTCCAGGCTTTTTCAGGGTAAAGTGCCACATTATCGACTATCGATGCAATTTTAAACCACTGAACATGTATGAAACTCTGCCAATGCTTTTTATCATGTTCCTATCTTTTTCCCTATGAGTCACTGATGAAATTTTTGAACACTGTGTCCCTAATCCCACTTTCCCCATAAGGCATGCTTTGTTTTGTTTTTCTCACAATTTAGCCTAGTCTGGTGGATTTTTAGGAACACATGTGTGGTATTATTGCAGAACAGATAGGATCGGTCAATCTTGGAAACACGATGAATGTGTTAGCTGTTAAGAGCTGATGTCTCCCATTGTTTGGTATGCCTAGTAGAGTCTTCTGAGTCAGTTAGAGAATCATAAAGTAATATGGGGTTTTTATAATTATTTAAGTATTTCATATAATGGGGGAATGGAGTCTCAGAGGGGTCAAATGCATTTTCCAGGGTCACAGAGAAAGACAATGACAGATCTAGAGTCAGAATCTGTGTCTCTTGACTCCTAGTCCAGTGGTCTTTCTCATTCAGAATTGTTTAAAACTGGTTCTCACAGGCTAGTCCTTGAACCAGCAGCATTAATATCTGCTTGAAACTTGTCAGTAATGTAAATTCCATGGGCTGATCTGGGGCCTTCTGGGTGATTCAGATCTCTGCTATCATTTGAGAACCACTGGCTTGGAATGAACTGCCTATATCTGTGATCCAGGAGCCACAAACTAATAGTCAGTGGGTCTAGAATATTAAGCACAGGTTGAGATTACATTACTCTTGTGATTTTCATTGATTCAGAAAAGGACTTGCGATATATATGCAATTTTAAGATCTTGGTTTTATCCATTAATATAGGTATATACAGCACAAAACAAAAAGGCAGATTCTAGATAATAACCTTCCTTTAGGTGGTATTCAGAGGATACAAAAAGTAGTACTTTTCCCTCACTGTGCTTGTTAACAGCAAGCCACCAGAAAACTACATATATACATGAAAAATCTATATATGTGAAAATCTATTTGTGTGTGTATAGTTATAATCCTGGGAATAACAAAATAGCGACGAAAGGAACAGTTTAATCAAACTGAATATTTTATATTTTGAGAACTAGAAAGAGATCGAGTTCAAATAGCTATGAATTGCCTTTCCTGTTTTCCCAGGCGAGCACTGCAATACAAAGTCATGTGAATCAGAAAGATGGGGGACATTTCCTTAACTTCTCTGCAATCCATAGAATTCTCAGGGGCTAATTTTAGTTTATATATATGATGTTTGGGCCCAGTTCAGAACTTTTTCTGGGGGACTTGCAAACATGCATGTTAATCAAAATTCACTCAGGAATCAATGTGAGAGGTTTTAGATCTCCATCTTCCTTACAGAAGGAAGAAAACACATTTTGCCATCCTCACAAGCTTTTCATTTGCTTTTCTCACCTACCTCTTTTGGAGCAACGATGGGCTTGGATGCAGTTGAAGACTTGAAGTGACCAGAGAGCCACTCAGCCAAGAGTTTCAGTTTCATCTAGGCAGTTGGCTCTCAGCTTACTAGGTGGCCTTAGACATGTCACCTGACCTTTTAGAGCTTTGATTTCCTTATCTGTAAAAAGGAGGGTAATATACCTCCCCTCATGGATTGTGGTGAGGAAAATGATAGCATATATGCAAAACTTCAGTCCCTAATGAATTATCACAATGTGAACATATACTCTTTCAATGTGTTTCTTCCTCCCTCCCTTTCCCTATCTTCCTTCCTTCTTTCTTTCCTTCCTTCCTTCCTTCCTTCCTTCCTTCCTTCCTTCCTTCCTTCCTTCCTTCCTCCTTTTCTGCCTTGGTCTGATTTTAGGCTCTGGTCAATTTCTCCGTAGTTTGTTTGCGACTAATTGTGCCACTTTCTATCTCATTAAGACTTTCTATTTTCTATTCCTGTCATTTGTGTATCAGTCATTTCCCCATCTGTAATTTCCTTAGGAACAGGGATCCGTGTCCCCCACTGCAGTTAAATCAGTGTCATTCACATAGTAGGTGCTCAGTAAATACATGTTGAAGGGTTGAGAATAAACATGTAAATGTGGATCTTGGGAATAAACTGGGCATACACCAACAGTTAACTTGCTGATAGAGAACATTTCAGCTTAAAGGAACAGTTCAGGGCTTGGGCGCTCTGAATAAAGTAATAATGTTTGTTTCTTTTGGCAACAAAGATATCCTTTCATGACATTACTTTCCCTTTACCTGTGAATCAACCAACGTTTTGTTCCCAGACAACTGACCAAGAAGTGTAAACCCACAGTGATGTGTGTATTGCTACATATAGCTGGTGTCAAGTTCAATATGAAGTAAAATGAAAGATAGAAACATGACCATATATACAAATAGGCCCCTGTTGTTTCTTGCGAGCCCATATGTGACACTAATCCAGAAATGCATGCCAGGGGCAGTTGAAATATGCTTTGAATTACTAGCAGTGATGTTTCGGAAACTGTGCATATGACATGATTTATATCCCAGTGTTCTCAATCAGATTCTAGGGATTGGTTAATCACACTATCAATAACAAGGAAATAGGTGGGCTTCCTAAAGTCCTGGGTTTGCTCAAGGCTATGATTTCCCACTCCCCATATTGGTGCTACCTCATAGATGTGTTTGAAAGTGTTCTTCTAGCTGGTGTTAGGAAAACTGTGAATTAAATTCTTGCTTGGATAAAGCAGGTGTGGGCTTCTATTCAGTGACCCTGAGACTACACTTGAGTCACAGCCCAGGCCATCCAGCTCATCAGTATCAGGCTCTATAGATTCCATTAGACAAAGTTCACCTTAATGATGAAAATGGCCAGCTCAGTGGTGGAAGAAGCAGCTGGGCAGCCCTGAACAAGCTCTAGAAAGGACCTTCACAGCTCTGGGTATGAATATATTTGAATGCTCCATTTAGATTAACTGGTGAATGTGATAACTCTTTATTAAAATCTTTCTATGAGTTTTTAGTTCAGGCTATACATATATACATATATAGTTATTTCTCTTGAATTCTTATTAAAAGGTTAGTAAAAGACAGACAGAGGTGGGATGGGAGGGAAGGGAAGGTGTCTATGGATAAAAAATGATAACAGATTTTGGGAAAATAAAAAATAGTTGCGTTAATATTGGTTGCTGGAGCAGGATAAGTAGAGTGACAGCCTGAAGGACACGACTGAGGGACAGCACAACCCCAGGGAACTGGCCAGCAGGATGGCGCAGAAGTGCAAATACAAGGCTTATTTGAAAGTTGAGAACAAAACCAGGTCCTCTCCCCCCCACCCCCCAACCGCATCAACCATACACATGACAACATTATTCTTACACATAAAGGGGAGTCTGGGTCTTTGGGCACAGATCATTTTAAACTAACTTCCAGATCTTCTTCTTCTCTGTGTACTGTTTTTCTAAAGCCGATCTGTCTTGGAACGAACTGCTTGCCCTTACCCGCGCCGCGTTCGCAACTGCCTCTCAGAAGGCAGGTGTATCGCTCTCCCACCCCCATCGTCCTCACCCCGACACCTTGTCTTAGTGCTAAATATCCTCAGTAAGACCAGAAGTAGCAACAGCTCTTAGGGGCCACTCATAGGTTATGAAAAAGAATATGACGTTTCTGTGAACCACAACGAAACCCTTTCGGTTGTCATTTATTTATTCGCATGAACGATGTTTTTCCGTGTGTCTGTCTAGAAAAAGGAGCAAGACAATTGATGCTGACGTGTGTCTGAAATATTTCTTCATAGACAAGGAAGTCTTGGCCCCACCCATGACTCCTTCTCAGACCGGTACAGGAACACCACCTCAGGGTGACGATCACACAGGCTTTGGGTTGAATGGTACCCCCTGTTCCTTTCAATTAGAAACATTTTTTTCCCATATAATCTTACATTTTGTGTTTGATTATTACTTTTTAATATGTGTCCTATATGATATACTTTTGCTCGATTGAGAACTAATTATAACTCAGTTAAGAAGGGAAAAAGTTAATAGAGCATTACAGGCATACAGAGTGTAGGGAAAGTGTAATTTCAAATTGTATATATATTTTCGTTGCAGCAGATGAATATAGGATGTTCAACAAGACATACATTTATTCAACCACAAATATATGACCCATTAGAATAAAACAGTAACATTCTATAAGGGAAGTGAAATAGAAACAGGAGTCCAAATCATAAAAGTAATGTTAGAATGATCAACAATAAAGAGGAGCTAGCTCATGTATTTTGAAAATGGAAAATAGAGGGTACCAAATACTATTGTTTTTCCCCTTCCATTGGGTGCTTTAGGAGAGTAGGAGTGGTGTACCAGGGTTAATTAGGATGAAAGTATTTACAATGTATGAGAAATTACACGTGTAGCAACTGTTTACTCTACAATGGAACATTTTGCATTGGACTCAAAGTTCTTTTAGGGGGGAATGCAAACAAAAAGTAATTAAAAACCTTAAAATGACAAACATCCAGGCATTTTCCAATAGGCAGAAACTGAGAAGATTCTTCTTTAAAAGTTTTGAAGCAACTGTCTGAGACCATTTAGGCCGAGTATTATGGATTCCAGTGCTTTCTTCTCACAGGGAAGAGGGCAGTTTAGCAGCTGCTTTCTCACCTTCTATGCTAAAATGATGCCTTTCTACCCTAAAAAGAAGACTCCCTCATGTACACAAGAGTTTGCTAGCCTTTCAATACTTTTGTACTAAAAATGAATGGTCAGCTGAGGATCAGCAAGTATCTGAGGAAAAACAACAACATGATGTAGAAAGACCATGATAAGCAAACTGAAAAACTGACCCTGAGGAAATGGAAGTAATTAAGATAGTGGAGAAATTACAACAAAATAAATCAAAACTCAAAGACTCCTTGCAGGAATTAAAGAAAGTATCACATCCCTAAAACAATAATAGGGAGCCAAAAAGGGAAACATCAGAAAACAAAAAAGAACTGTTAGAAATTAAAACTCTAATTACAAAAACAACTTAAAAAGAAGTCAATAAAGGAGTTGGAAAACAAAGTTAAGGAATTGTTCCTGGAAGGAAGGAAAAAAAATGTCAAAGATTTAGAAGATGTGGGGAAGAGAGTTAAATGATGCAGAGGTTCAACATAGAACACCAAACATTTCATGACCCGAAATTCCAGAGAGAAAGAGAAGAAAGAAAATTGATGGATAAGTGGGAGTCATAACAGATGGTGTTGATGTTCGCACAAGGGTTTTTCTTTTTTTTTTTTTTTTTTTTTTTTTTTTTTTTTTTTTTTTTTTATTTTGATGAGGTCCCAGTAGTGCATTTTTTTTTTTTAAGATTTTATTTATTTATTTGACAGAGAGAAACACAGCGAGAGAGGGAACACAAGCAGAGGGACTGAGAGAGGGAGAAGCAGGCCTCCTGCCCAGCAGGAAGCCCGATGTGGGGCACAATCCCGGGTCTCCAGGATCATGACCTGAGCCGTAAGCAGTCGCTTAACCAACTGAGCCACCCAGGCGCCCCATCACAAGGGTTTTTCAATGAACTCTGAATTCATTCTCATTTGAATAGCACAAGGACCCATGACACAGAAATAAGAAGAACTAGAAAGCAGCAAACTATCTCTATGGTCTTGGCATAAGCTTTATTAATATAGTCATAATTATAAAGCTCTTATCAGGTTTTGGTTGTTAAAATCAATTTATAGACAAAGTACAAAAATTTTATAATTACTATGGTTGTAACAGAATATGTATTTTCAATTTTTTTGACTTTAAATTTATTTTATTTTTTCAGTGTTCCAAGATTCATTGCCCATGCCCCATACCCAGTGCTCTATGCAATAGGTGCCCTCAGTACCTACCACCAGGCTCTCCTATCCCCCCACCCATCCTTCCAAGTCCCTCAGTTTGTTTCTGTGTCCAAAGTCTCTCATGTTTCATTTCTCTCCCCGAATTACCCTACTTCCCATTTACTTTCCTTCTCCTACTGTCCTCTATATTACCCCTTATGCACCACAAGTAAGTGACACCATGATGTGATACTTGACTTTCTCTGCTTGGCTTATTTCACTCAGCATAATCTCTTCCAATCCAGTCCTTGTTGCTACAAAAGTTGGATATTCATCCTTTTCTGATGGAGGCATAGTATTCCATTGTATATATTTACCACATCTTCTTTATCCATTCATCTGTTGAAGGGCACCTTGGCTCTTTCCACAGTTTGGCGATTATGGCCATTGCTGTGATGAACATTGGGGTACATATGGCCCTTCTTTTCACTACATCTGTATCTTTGGGGTAAATGTCCAGTAGTGAAATTGCAGGGTCATAAGGTAGTTCTGTTTTTAATTTTTTAAGGAATATCCACACTGTTTTCCAAAGTGACTGCACCAACTTGCATTCCCACCAACAGTGTAGGAGTGTTCCCCTTTCTTCACAGCCTCTCCAACACTTGTTGTTTCCTGTCTTGTTAATTTTGGCCATTCTGACTGGTGTAAGGTGGTATCTCAGTGTGGTTTTGATTTGAATTTCCCTGATAGCTAGTGACTATGAACATTTTTTCATGTCTCTGTTAGCCATTTGTATATCTTCTTTGGAGAAGTGCCACTTCATGTCTCTTACCCATTTTTTGATGTGTTCATCTTGTTTTTGGATGTTGAGTTTGAGTAGTTCTTTATAGATCTTGGATACCAGCCCTTTGTCTGTAGTGTCATTTGCAAATATCTTCTCCCATTCTGTGGGTTGTCTCTTTGTTTTGTTGACTGTTTCCTTTGCTGTACAGAAGCTTTTTATTTTGATGAAGTCCCAGAAGCTCATTTTTGCTTTTGTCTCCTTTGCCTTTGGAGACGTGTCTTGAAAGAAGTTGCTGTGGTCGATGTCAAAGAGGTTACTGCCTATGTTCTTTTCCAGGATTTTGATGGATTCCTGCCTCACATTGAGGTCTTTCATCCATTTTGAGTTTGCCTTTGTGTGTGGTGTAAGAGAATGGTCTAGTTTCATTCTTCTATACATAGCTGTCCAATTTTCCCAGCACCATTTATTGAAGAGACTGTCTTTTCTTCCACTGGATACTTTTTCCTGCTTTGTCAAAGATGATTTGCCCATAGATTTCTGGGTCCATATCTGGACTCTCTACTCTGTTCCATTGGTCTATTTCTCTGTTTTTGTGCCAGTACCATGCTGTCTTGGTAATCATAGCTTTGTAATAAAGCCTGAAGTCAGGTAACAAGATGCCCCCAGCTTTGTTTTTCTTCTTCAGCAATTCCTCAGTGATTCGGGGTATTTTTTGGTTCCATATAAATTTTAGGATTGTTTGTTCCAACACTTTGAAGAATGTTGGTGGAATTTTGATTGGAATGGCATTGAAAGTTTAGATTGCTCTGGGCAGTATAGACATTTTGACAATGTTTATTCTTCTGATCCATGAGCATGGAATGCTCTTCCATCTATTTGTGTCTTCTTCAATTTTTTTCATGAGTATTTTGTAGTTCCTCGAGTACAGATCCTTGACTTCTTTGGTTAGGTTTATTCCTAAGTATCTTATAGTTTTTGGTGCTATAGTAAACTGAATCAATTTTCTGATTTCCCTTTCTATATTTTCATTGTTAGTGTATAAGAATGCAACTGATTTCTGTGTATTGATTTTGTTTTCTGCCACGTTACCAAATTATTGTATGAGTTCTAGTAGTTTGGGGGTAGAGCCTTTTGGGTTTTCCATATAGAGTATCACATCATCTGTAAAGAGAGAGAGTTTGACTTCTTCTTTGCCAAGCTAAATACCTTTTATTTCTTTCTGTGGTCTGCTTGCTGTTGCTAGGACTTCTAACACTATGTTGAACAGTAGTGGTGAGAGTGGGCATCCTTGTCTTGTTCCTGATCTCAGAGGAAAGGCTGTCAGTTTTTCCCCGTTGAGAATGATATTTGCTGTGGGTTTTTCATAGATAGATTTTATGAGGTTGAGAAATGTTCCCTCTATCCCTATACTTCGAAAAGTTTTGATCAGGAACGGATGTTGTATTTTGTCAAATGCCTTTTCTGCATCAATTGAGAGTACCATGTGGTTCTTCTCTCTTCTTTTATTGATTTGTTCTATCACGTTGATTGATTTACGAGTGTTGAACCACCATCATATCTCTGGGATAAATCCCACCTGGTCATGGTGGATAATCTTTTTAATGTACTGTTGGATCCTATTAGCTAGTATCTTGTTGAGAATCTTGGCATCCATATTCATCAGAGATATTGGTCTGAAGTTCTCCTTTTTGATGGGGTCTTTGTCTGGTTTGGGGATTAGAGTGATGCTGGCTTCATAGAAAGAGTCTGGAAGTTTTTCTTCTGTTTCTATTTTATGAAACAGCTTCAAGAGAATAGATGTTATTTCTTCTTTGAATGTTTGGTAGAATTCCCCAGGCAATCCGTCTGGTCCTGGACTCTTGTTTTTGGGGAGGTTTTTGATCACTGCTTCAATCTCATTTACTAGATATAGGTCTATTCAAATTGTCAATTTCTTCCTGTTTCAGTCTTGGAAGTTTATAGGTTTCTAGGAATGTATCCATCTCTTCTAGGTTGTTAAACTTATTGGCATATAATTGTTGATAGTAATTTCTGATGATTGTTTCTATTTCTTTGGTGTTAGTCGTGATCTCTCCCCTTTCATTCATAATTTTATTAATTTGGGTCTTCTCCCTTTTCTTTTGGGTTAGTTTGGCCAATGGTTTATCGATCTTATTCGTTCTTTCAAAGAACCAGCTTCTAGTCTCATTGATGTGTTCTACTGTATCTCTAGTTTCTGATTCATTCATTTCTGCTCTAATCCTAATTATTTCCCGTCTTGTGGGAGGGGGGGGGATTGGTTTAAGTTTTTGTTGACTTTCCAGTTCTTTAAGGTGTAATGAGAGTTGGTGTATTCGGGATTTTTCAATTTTTTTTGAGTGAGGCTTGGATGGCTATGTATTTCCCCCTTAGGACTGCCTTTGCTGTATCCCATAGGTTTTAGATTGATGTATCTTCATTCTCATTGGTTTCCATGAAGTGTTTAAGATCTTCTTTGATTTCCTGGTTGATCCACAGATTCTTGAGCAGGATGGTCTTTAGCTTCCAAGTGTTTGATTTTCTTCTGAACTTTTTACGGTGGTTGCATTCCAGTTTCACAGCATTGTGGTCAGAAAATATGCAGGGAATAATCTCAATCTTCTGGTATTGGTTGGCCCCTGATTTGTGACCTAGTATGTGGTCTATTCTGGAGAAAGTTCCATGTGCACTCGAGAAGAATAAGTATTCTGCTGTTTTAGGGTGGAATGTTCTGAACATATCTATGGAATCCATCTGGTACAATGTGTCATCCAAGGCTCTTGTTTCTTTGTTGATTTTCTGTTCAGATGATCTGTCCATTGCTGACAGTAGTATGTTAAGATCTCCTACAATTAATGTGTTTGTATCAATATGACTATTTATTTTGCTTAATAGTGTGCTTATGTAGTTGGCTGATCTCATGTTGGGAGCATAAATATTTCCAATTGTTAGATCTTTTTGGTGTATAGACCCTTTGAGAATGATGTAGTGTCCTTCTGTGTCTCTGACTAGAAGACAGATTAGATTAAAATCTTTAGATTAAAATCCAATTTCTGACATGAGACTCGCTACTCTGGCTTTCTTTTGAGGTCCATTGGCATGAAAGATGGTCTTCCATCCCCTCACTTTCAATCTAGAAGTGTCTTTAGATTCAAAATGTGTCTCTTGTAAACAGCATATGTGGGTTCTGTCGTTTTATCCAGTCTGGAACCCTGTGCCTTTTTATTGAAGCATTTAGTCCATTCACAGTGAGAGTGATTATTGATAGATATGTTTGTATTAACATCATGTTGCCTGTGAAGTTCATGTTTCTATAGATTACCTCTGTAAATTTCTTTTCTGTGTCACTTTTGTGTTCATTTCTCTTTTATAGAACCCCTCTTAGTATTTCTTGTAGTGCTGGCTTGGTGGTTGCATAATCTTTTAGACTTTGGTGGTCCTGGAAGCTCTTTATTTCTCCTTCCTTCTGAAAGTCAACCTTGCTGGGTACATTATCCTTGGTTGCATATTTTTGTCATGTAATTTCCTGAATATGTCTTGCCAGCTCTTTCTGGCTTGCCAGGTTTCTGTGGAAAGGTCTGACGTTATTCTGATGGTCCTCCCTCTATAGGTAAGGGATCGCTTCCCCCAGCTGCCCTTAAGACACATTCTTTAGTTTTATGATTCATGAATTTCACAATTATGTGCCTGGAGGTTTTTCTGGCCTCATTGATCTTGGGGGGGTGTCCTCTCTGCCTATAGGACATGAACATTTGTTTCATTCCCCATATTCGGGAAATTTTCATTCATGATTTGTTCAACAATATCTTCTAGGCTTCCCTCTCTCTCAACTCCTTCGGGGATTCCAATAATTCTGATATTGGAGCGTTTCATAGCATCATTTATTTCCCTTATTCTGTTTTCACGGGATTTTAGCTGTTGCTCCAAGACTTCTCTTGCTCCTCCTTCTTAATCCATCTGTCTTCTAAATCACTGATATGATCTTCAACTTCACTTACTCTAGCTGTTAGCATATTTAAATTAGATTGCATCTCATTAATAGCCTTTCTAATCTCAGCTTTCACTTCTGTTCTTAGGGCTTCCATTTTGAGACTAATGTTCTTTTCCAAATTAGCCATTGCTTAGACGATTGCTGCCCTGAATTCCATTTATGTCATATTGTTTATGTTCATTTCCAGTAACTCTGTGACTGGGGTTGCAGTCTCAGGGTTCTTCTTCTGTTGGTTGTTCCTCCTCTGAATCATTGTGGTGAGGAGTGGTTGAGGGGGTGTATACATAAATATATCAGCCACTATCCAGGTGAATTGGTCACTGGAAGGTTTTGGAGCAATCAGAATTCACCACCGAAAAGGAAGAAGAAAGAAAAAAGAGAAGGGGAGAAAGGAAGCAAGAAAAGAAAACCCTGCCAGAGTGGGGCCAAGTGGTAGGATTTATATGATATAAAACTACTACAGAGTAAAGAAAAAGACCATCAAGAGAAAATGAAGAGATCAAAAAGCTAAGCCCAACCTGAATGACTCCCAAGACCAGTATTTATATACTACAAAGACAAAGACAATTACACAGAAACACTGACATACTAGGGTGGAAGGTGAGGGCAGACACTCCTTGTGGGCAAGGAAAGTATTTCAGATCCTTGTTATCATTGTTGGAGAAGCCCACTTTCTAAATATAGGGAGATTAGAACTGGTTGTATATAGGGGTAGTATTGAATAGGGATGCAGGATTACTTTGAAGCTTATAACTATATGTATATTTAAAGGAAAAAATAAAGGAAAGAAGAGAGAAGAAAGGGGAAAACAGATAAACAAATGAGAGGCAACAACAACAATAGAAAACACAGGAATGTGTTTGAAAAAATTTCAAGTATATGTGCTGCTGAAGGAAGCACTTCCATTTTTTTTAATTAAGCCCCAAAACAGGGCTTGAAATCACAACCTTGAGATCAAGACCTCAGCTAAAATCAAGAGTCAGGTGCTTAACCAATGAAGCCATCCAGGTAACCTCAATCTTAAAAATTAAAAATAGTGGTATAGTTGATAGAGATTTGGAGATAGAAGATGGAAGGAAGATGTAGGAAGAGTGTGGATCCTAAAATGTTCATCTTAGAAAGATGGGAAGTGAGGAGATTCTTTCTGTAGGCTCTAAAATAACAAAATAATAAATAGATGTGCAATATTATTTAATGTAGCTATTAGAATATATAAAAGAATGATATCCATTAAAGTTCCATTTGAAAGAAATGAAGAAAGAAGGGGAAAAGGAGAATAGAATACATGAGATTACTTATACATAGTGTATGGTTTCCTAGGATTGGCATAACAAAGTACCATACACTGGGTGACTTACACAACAGAAATTTATTCTCTCAAGTTTATAGAGGTTAAAAGTACAAGACTCAAGTGTTGTTCAGGTTGGTATTTTCTAAGGGCTGGTGTGGGCTGGGCTGGAACTCCCATTAGGAGGAGTTGGGAGAATCTCTTCCTTCTTTTCTTTTAGATTCTGGTAGCTTAGGTGTTCTTTGGCTTGGATGATGTTCTCTCTGTATCTTCATATCATCTTGCCCCATTTGTGTCTCTCTTTGTGTCCGAATTTCCCTTTTATATGAGTTTCCCAGTCATATTAGATCAGGACACATCCTAATGACCTCATCTTAACTCAGCCATCATTAAAGATCCTATTTCCAAATAAACGAAACTTCCTAAGTACCCAGAGTTAGAATGTTAACATTTTAAAAAAGATTTATTTATTTATGTGTGTGTGTGTGGGGGGGGGGGCATGGGCCAGACCAGTAGAGGGAGAGACGGTCTTAAGCAGACATTGCATTGAGTGAAGAACCCAATGTGGGGCTTGATCTCATGGCTCTGAGATCATGATCTGAGCCAAATCCAAGAGCCAGTTGCTTGACTGTGCTACCCAGGTGCCCTTAGAATGTTAACATTTTTTGATGGGACACAATTCAACCCGTAACACATGGCAAGATTAAGAAAACAACATAGGAAACATGAAATTAATTTTGATATATTATTACTCTTTATTATTCATATAATATATAAATATGCTATCAATTATAAAGTATGTATCATTCCAGTAATTGTGTTATTGTGGTTATGGCATTAACCATCATAGCAAACAAAAAATGGAAATAATTAAAATCCTTATCTCTATGAGTTTTGAATTGGGGTAGGTCAAAGTGTGGCAGACTTGTATTAGCCCTTTTATAACGTTTTATTTCTAACCATGCACATTTATTTCTCTGATAAAAATTAAGAAAAAAATGTGAAAAGTCTATTTTTCTGCAAGCAGTTATATATATTAGGCTTTTCTTTTTCAAATTTAAGATATAATTGATATGCATTAAAATTCACCCTTTCTAGTATAAAGCTTTGTGAGTTTTGACAAGTGCATACATTTGTATAACTATAGCTACAATCAAGATATGCACCGATTCTATCACCATCCTTTTTCCCTTCCTCTCCTCTGCATCTTCTTGTGTTTTTCCTCTACTCTTAACATCTGGCAAGCAGTGACAGCTTTTGTCTCCATAGTTGTACCATTTCCAGAATGTCATATGAATGGAACTCTACATTATGTTGTCTTTGAATCTGTGTTCTTTCTTTATTTTCAGATTTATTGAGATATAATTGATACAATACATTGTATAAATCAAAGGCATACAAGCTGTGGATTTGATACACTTGTATATTGCAACATGATTATTACTCTCTCTGTTAGCTAACTCCATTATGTCACATAATTACTATTTCCTTTTTTGTAGTGAGACATTTAAGATTTAGAGGCTCAAAAACTTCCAAGTGTATATTATTTTTTGTGCTTTTCATTTATTTTATTTTGTTATTTAAATTCAAGTTAGTCTACATCAAGTGTATAATACATTCATGTTAACTATAATCACAGTCTTGTGCATTAGAGCCTTGAAAGGTATTCATCTTCCATCTTGAAATTTGTACCTTCTGAGCAACACCTCACTATTTCCTTAACTCCCCAGTTTCTGGTAAGGACCATATTGAGTCTGTATTCTCACACATAGCAAACATATTTGCGATTTATTAATTTTATTGGGGAGTAGTATTTAATTACACGGAGGTACCAATTTGTTTATCTGCTCACTGACATTAGAGTTCTTTCCAGTTTTTGGCAATCAAAATAAAACCACAATAATCACTTGTATATGGATTTTTGTGTGTACATAGTTTATATTTTATTTGGGAAAATGCCTGGGAATGTCACTGACTTGACATTGGGCATCTTTTCATGTGTTTTTATTGGCCATTCATATACCTTCCTAGGCAAAATCTGTAATTATCTTTTGTCCACTTTGTAATTGGGCTGCTTATCATCCTATTATTGACTTGTAAGTATTCTTTTTTTTTTAAAGATTTTATTTATTTTTTTGACAGAGAGAGAGATCACAAATAGGCAGAGTGGCAAGCAGAGAGGAGGAAGCAGGTTCCCTGTTGAGCAGAGAGCCCGATGGGGGCCTTGCTCCCAGGACCCTGAGATCATGACGAGCCGAAGGCTCAGAGGTTTAACCCACTGAGCTACCCAGGTGCCCATAAGTGTTCTTTATAAATTCTAGATATGAATCATTTATTAGATACACGACTTGAAAATATTTTCTTTCAGTCGGTGGCTTGCTGTTTTCCTCCTTAATGATGCTTTCCTGTCCCTCCCCTCATATTCCTGCCACCTGGATATTCAATCAAACAGTAATATAAGTATTGCTGTGAAGGGTTTTTGCAATAGCTAAATTCAGTTAAAGTTAGTTGACCTTAAGATACAGAGATTATCCAAGTAGCCAAATCTAATCATCTGCCCATTTCAAAGAGCTTTCTCTGGTTGATGGTAGAAAAG
Organism: Spilogale gracilis; assembly: GCA_004023965.1. Classification (NCBI taxonomy): domain Eukaryota; kingdom Metazoa; phylum Chordata; class Mammalia; order Carnivora; family Mephitidae; genus Spilogale; species Spilogale gracilis. The sequence continues at coordinate 52,391 of PITA01007536.1, read as the reverse complement.
GAAGTCAAGGAGATTCAAGATATGAGAAATAGTCAATGGACCATTGCCGGCTTGAGCATGGGAGGGCTTCATGATGTGGCTACCACTAGAAGCCGAGAAGGGCTCTCCCGACTGATAGCCAGCAAGAATTTAGAACTTTAGTCCTACAAGTGCAAATAACTGAATTCTGACAGTATTGTGAGTGAGCTTGGACAAAGATTCCAAACCTCATGAAAATATAACCAGCTGACATCTTAATTTCAGTCTAAGCAGAGAACCTACCCATACCATGCCAGAGTTTTGAAGTCTAGTAGTGAACGGGTATAGTTTTAAGGTGCTAAGTTTGTGGTGACATGGTATGCAGCAATGGGACACTAATACAGGTATCTTTTAAAAGCAGAAGTTTTTAATTGTGAAGGCCAGTTTTCTCATTTCTTTTTTTAATGGATTTTTCTTTTGATGCCATTACTAATTGCAAGCAGGATAACCAAAGTCACAAAAATATTAATGGCTTTTTTTTTCCTAGAATTTTTTTTAATAGTTGTAGCTCTTATATTTAGGTCTATGATCCATTTTGAGTTCATTTTTATGAATGGTGTTAGGTAGGGATCCATAATAGATTTCTAGGGCTGTGGTAACAGAATGCCATAAACAAAGACGGATTCATACAACAAAGACGGATTCTCTCAGCATTCCGCATTTAGTTTACCACAATTTTTCCAGAAGTCTGCAGTTAAGGTATCAGCAGAGCCATATTCCCTTCAAAGCTCTAGACAAGAATCTTTCCTTGCCTCTTCTAGCTCCTGGCTGCCAAAAATGCTTTGCGTTCCTCCGCTTGTGGCTCTGTGACTCCGTCTCTGACTCCATCTTTTCGTGGACTTCTTCACTGTGTCTCTGTCTGTGTCCTCTCTTCCTTCTGATAAGAACACCAGTCACTAGATTCAGGGCTCACCCTCATCTAGCAGAGCCTCATCTTAACTGATTATATCTGGAAAGACCTTATTTTCAAATAAGGTCACATTCTAAGGTTGTAGGTAAACACAAATTTTGGAGGGACAGTATTCAACCTAGTACAGGAAATAAAACTTTATTCTTTGTGTATAGATGCCTTAACAACTTTGTCAAGATGAATTGTTAATAAATGTAAATGTTTATTTCTAGATTTCCTACTCTGTTCCATTGACTGATATTCCTGTCCTTACACCAAGAGCACATTGTCTTCATTATTCTTGCTTTACAGTAAAATTTGAAATGATGTAGTGGAATTTCTCCTTTTTCATAATTGTTTTGTCTATTTTTAGATCCTTTGTTTTTTAATATGCTTTTTAGGATCAGGTTGTCAATTTCTGTAAAAAAAACTCCTTAATTTGGGAGAGAATGGTCACCTTGGCAATATTGATTTTCTGATCTCTGAACATGGGATGTCTGTACATTTATTAGATCTTCTTTAATTTACTAATATTTCATAGTTTTGAGTGTATAAGACTTCCCCTTCCTTTGTTAAATTTATTTTAAAATATCTTTATAAAATGTTTTTGGAAGTGGAATTGTTTCCTTAATTTTATTTTCAGGTTCTTTATTCATAGTCTATAAAAATACAGTTGATTTTTTGTATTGCTTTTGACCTTGCTAAGCTCATTTACTATTTCTAACATGTCTTTATTTTTTGGCAGATTCTTTAGAATTTGCTACATACAGGATCATGTTGCCTTCAAATAATGACAATTTTATTTGATTTCCAATCTGTATCATCTTTCTTCCTTTATCTTTCCTTATTATACAAATTGAAAATTCACACGCAATTTTGAATAGAAGTGTTGATAGTGGCTATCCTTGCTTTGTTCCCAGTCATATGGGAGCAAAAAGATTCAGTCTTCCACCACTAAGTGTAACGTTAATGTTTTTTTTTTAGATGTCTTTGATCAGACTGACGGAGTTCTCTTTTATTTCTAATTTGCTGAAACTTTAAAAAATCATTAATGGGATAAAATTTTATCAAATGAGTTTTTTTGCATCTATTGATAATGATCATATATTTTGCATTTTTTCTGATCATATGGTTTATTATATGAATTGATTAAAAGATACTAAGCCAATCTTGCATTCCTGGAATACTACTCACTTGCCACTGTGTAACATTATCTTATGTGTTGCTGGATTTGGCTTAGTAGTATTTTGTTAGGGATTTTTGTTTTTATGTTGATAAAGGTTATTGATCCATAGTTTTGTTTTCTTCTACAATCTTTTACCTGGCTTTGCTATCAGTCACATTGCCATCATAGAATGGATTGGCAAGTGTTCTTTCCTTTATTTTCTGAAAGACTATGTGAAGGAGAGACATTATTTCTTCTTTAAATATTTGATCAGGGTTGCCTTGGTGGCTTAGTCAGTTAATCATCCGACTCCTGGTTTTTGGCTCAGGCCATGATCTCAGGGCAGAGAGATCCAGGCCTGCATCAGGCTCCATGATCAGTGTGAAAGGCTGCTTGAGGTTCTTCCCCCTCTCCCTCACCCTCTGTTCCCCCCTTCGACCATATACACACTCTCCCTCTCTAAAATAAACAAACAAACAAACAAACAAATAAATAAATAAATAAATTTTTAAAGATTTTATCCAATTTATTAGGGATTTTCTTTATGAGAATATTTAAAATCATTGATTTAATTTCTTTACTTGTTTGTTTTAAGTGCATTGGGTTTTCTAGTTTTTCTTGAATCAGGTTTGGTAATTTCTAGATATCTGTTCATTTAATCTAAGAGTTCCAATTTATTAGTAGAAGGTCAATCACAGTATTCACTTATAATCTTTTAAACTTTTATTATGGTCTATAGTAATGCTTTACTTTCATCTCTGATTTTAGTGATTTGTCATTTCTCTTTTTTTTTGGTTAGCTTAGTTTAAATTTTATCAATTTTGATGATCTTTTAAAATAATTAAATTCTGGTTTCAGTGAATTTTTCTATTGCTTTTTCTTATTTATTGATTTATACTCTGGTTTTAACATTTCCTTTTCTAGCTTTGGATTAAATTTGTTGTTTCTGTTTGGGTTCTTTTTTTTTTAAGTTTTTAAAAAGGAAATTTAATGATTCCTGACCTTTTATAATGCACGCATTTTAACCTACAAATTTCCCTTTAAACAATGTGCTTGCTTCTCCCCCAATTTTTTGATATCTTATGTTTTTATTTTAGTTTAGTTAAAAATATTTTCTAAATTCCCCTGTGATTTCTTCTTTCAACCATTAGGTATTTAGAATGGGTTGTTTCATTTTCAAATATTAACAGATTTTCCAATTTTTTTATGTCTAATTTAATTCAATTTGATGTCAGAGAAGATACTTGGAGTTATTTCAATTCTTAGATTTTATTGATACTTATCCTAGCATATGGTGCATCTTGGAGAATGTTGCACCTGTACTTAAAAGATGCTTATTCTGCTACTGTTGGGTTGGATGTTGTCATAAAACTCAATTAAGTCAAGTTGGTTAGTAGTGTCATCCTTCTATATTTTCTTTGATTTTTCTTTTTAGTCCTATCAATTATTGAGAGTGAGATATTAAATCTCTAGTTATATTGTTCAATTATTTATTTATACTTTCATTGTCTCTTTATAGTTTAGCTTCATATATTTTGATGTTCAATTGTTAGGTCTTTATTTTTTTCAAATGTTTTCTCTACATTTTTATATTTGTCATTCCATCTTAGGACTTCCATTACATGTATGCTGGTATGTTTGATATATGTATGTGGTCTGATTTCTGCATCTGTGAAGGCTATCATCTGATTATTACACTTCATTCTATTATTGTGGTGGTACTACTCTTTATTTGCATATGTTAAACAATCCTTGCATTTCAGAGATGAACCCCATTTGGTCTTGGTATATGTTCCTTTAGCTGCACTCTTGAATAGAGTTTGCTAGTATTTTATTGAGAATATTTGCATCTCATTTGACCAAGGATGTTGGCCTGTTATTTTCTTGTAGTGTCCTTACTTGGTTTTGCTATCAGAGTAGTGCTGGCCTTGTAAAATGATTTTGTAAATGCTCCTTCCTCTTCAGTTTTTTTCACAAGAGTTTGAGAAGGATTGACATTAGTTCTTCAACTGTTTCATAGAATTCACAAGTGAAACCATGTGGTCCTGAGTTTTTCTCTGTTGGAAGGATTTGGATTATTGATTTAATCTCCCTACTAATTATTGGTCTATTCAGGTTTTCTATTTCTTCGTAATTCAGTCTTGGTTAAGTTGTATATTTCTAGGAATTCACCCAATTTTTCTAGGTGTTCCAATTTTATTGGTATATAATTGTTTATAATCTTTTATGATCTTTTGTATATTTGTGGTATCTGTTATAATGTCTCCTTTTTCATTATAATTTTATTTATTTGAGTCCTTTCTTCTCTCCCTTTTTTTCTTACTAGCTAAGAAAAGAGTTTGTTAATATTTTTTTGTCTTTACAAAGAACCAACTACTAGTTTTGCTGATCCTTTCCCTCGTTTTCTCTATTTCATTTATTTCTACTCAAATCTTATTATTTATTCTAGTAACTTTGGGTTTAGTTTATTCTTCCCTTTCACTTCCTTTAGGTGTAATATAAAGCTGTTTATTTGAGATCTTTTGTTTTTCTTGATGAATAATTTTATAACTGTAAACTTTTCTCTTATATTTCTTTTGTTGTATCCTATAGTTTTGGTTATGTTTTGCTTCCATTTTCATTTGTCTTAAGATACTTAATTGCTTTCTGTTTCTCCTTTGATCCATTGATTGTTCAGAACTTGTGTTGTCTAATTTTCTCATGTTTCTGAGATTTCTAGCTTTCCTCCTGTTGATTTCTAGAGTCAATCATATTGGTTGGAAAAGATACTTGATATAAATTTGTTCAGACTTGTTTTATAGCTTAACCTCTGATCTGTCCTAAAAGAGTGTTTCATGCATGTTTGGGAAGAATGTGCATTCTGCTTCAGTTAAATAAAATATTCCATATGTCTCAGATACATCTGGTCTATAGTGTTGCTCAAATCCACTGTTCCCTTATTAATTTAGTGTGAATGATCTATCCATTATTGAGAAGGAGTATTAAAGTCCTCAACTATTTATACTGATGTTTATTTTTCCTTTCAGTTTGGTTAGTTATTTGCGTTATATTTAGATGCTCTGATCTTGGCTGCATAAATATTTATATTTTTCATATCTTCTTGATTAATTGATCCTGTTTGACTTTCTTTGTCTTTTGTTACCATTTTTAGCTGAATGTTTATTTTTTTCTGATATCAATATAGTAATCCTCACTTTCTTCTGGTTACCATTTTCTTGAGATTTTTTTTCATTCCCTTCAGTTTCAAGCACATGTGTGTCCTTCAAACTAAAGTGAGTCTCTTGTAGGTAACACGATGTTGGATCTTGTTTTTTTAAATTTGTTTACCCTCCTTATATCCGTTGATTGTAGAATTTTATCCACTTATGCTGAAAAAAATTGTTGATAGGTAAGGACTTACTATTGCTATTTTATTAATGGTTTTTTTTTTGGATTATTTTGTAGCTCCTTTGTTTCTTCCTTCCTCTCTTGCTGCCTTCCTTTCTGATTGATGATTTTTTTGTGGTAGTAGTCTCTGACTCCTTTATTATAATCGTTTATATACCTACTATAGATTTTTCTTTTGTAATTACCATACGGCTCATATAAAATATCTTACTATTATAACATCTTATTCTAATAACTTAACTTTGGTAGAATACAGAAACTTTATATTTTTACTTTCTTCCTCACATTTTAGGTTATTGATGTTACAATTTATATAATTTTTATGGCATGGTATCCAAAACAAATTATTGTAGTTATAGTAACTTTTAATGTTTTTTTTTTAACTTTTAAACTAGAATTATGACTTACGTACCACCATTACAATATTAGAAAATCAGACCTTGGCTGTACATTTACCTCTACAATGAGTTTTACATATTCATGTTTTTATGAGTAATTAGCATGTTTTCATTTCAGTTTATAAAATACCCTTTAGTGTTTCTTTTATTGCAGGTCTACTAAGACTTTTATAGATTTTGGTTTTGGGTAAAGCTCTTATTTCTCCTTCATTTCTAAAGGACAACTTTGCCAGGTATAGTGCTCTTGGTTAACAGCTCCCCCCCTTTAAATATTTTGACTATATCATCCTACTCTCTCCTGGCCTGTGAAAATTTTTTTGAGAAATCCCCCAATAGTTTTGTGTGTGTGTGGGTTCCCTCTTATATGATATTGTTTTTTTCTCATTGTTTCAAAATTTTCACTTTGTCTTTTGATAATTTAATTATATGTCTCTCAGTGTAACTCTTTACAGGTCATCTTATTTGGGATCAAACAAATAGGATTATTTGTTCTTCGCATGTTGGATGTCCATTTCTTTCTCCATGTTTAAGTGTTCATTGATTATTTCTTTAAATAAAATTTCATCCTTTTCCCTTCTCCTTCATGATTTCCATAAAGTGTGCATTACTCCTTTTATGATTTCTCATTAATCATGTAGGTTTTCTTCACTTTTTTCATTCTTTTTTTTTCCTTTTGCACCTTTAATAGGATAATTTCAAATGATCTGTTTTTGAGTTCATCAATTCTTTATTTTGCTTGGTAGATTGTGGTGTTGTGCTGTTAAAGATTTCCATTCAATTCTTCTGTGCGGTCATTATATTCTTGAGTTCTAGGTTTCTGTTTTTGTTTTTTCCCCTTTGTTTACTTGTTTGTTTTTGATGGTTTCTATTTCTTTGTTGTATTTCCCATTTTGTTCATGCACTGTTTTCCTAACTTCCTAATTTCAATTAGTGAACTATGTGTTATTATAGTCTCTTGAACTTCTTTTCTTTTCCTTTTCCTTTTTCTTTCCTTTCCTTTTCTTTTCAAGATTTTATTTATTTATTTGAGAGAGATAGAAAGCACAGAGGGAAAGGGAGAATCAGACTTCCTGCTGAGCAGAGAGTCCAATGTGGGTCTCGATCACAGGACCCTGAGATCATGACCTGAGCTAAAGGACAATGCTTAACTGACTGAGCTACCCAAGTGCCTCTCCTGAACTTCTTTTAGAGGAATATTCTGAATTCTTTGTCTGAAAGTTCATAGATCTTCATATTTTTAGGGTCAGTTGTTGGAGATTTATAAGTTTTGGTGGTGTCATGTTTACCTGATTCTCCATGATCTCTGTATATATATAATTTCATTAACATATAATGTGTTATTTGCTTCAGGGGTACAGGTCTATGAATCACCAGTCTTACACAATTCACAGCACTCACCATAGCACATACTTTCCCCAATATCCATAATCCAGCCACCCTATCCCTACTCCCACCCCTTAGCAACCCTCAGTTTGTTTCCTGAGATTAAGAGTCTCTTATGATTTGTCTTACTTCCCAGTCCCATCTGGTTTCATTTTTTCCCTCCCTTCCACCCATGACGCCCCACGCTGCCTCTCAAATTCCTCATATCAGAGAGATCATATGATAAATGTCTTTCTCTGATTGACCTATTTCACTTAGCATAATGCCCTTTAGTTTCATTCATGTTGTTGCAAATGGCAAGATTTCATTTTTGATGGCTGTACAGTATTCCATTGTATATATATACCACATCTTCTTTATCTATTCATCTATTGATGGATATCTAGTTTCTTTCCATAGTTTGCTATTGTGGACATTGCAGTTATAAACATTTGGTTGCATGTGGCCCTTCAGATTACTACAATTGTATTCTTAGGGTAAATACTCAGTAGTGCAATTGCTGCGTCATAGAGTAGCTCTATTTTCAACTTTTAAAGGAACTTCCATACTGTTTTCCAGATTGGCTGCACCAACTTGCATTCCCACCAACAGTGTAGGAGGGTCCCCCTTTCTCTGCATCCTCACCAACATCTGTTGTTAATTTTAGCCATTCTGACTGGGGTGAGGTGGTATCTCACTGTGGGTTTGATTTGTATTTCCCTGATGCCAAGTGATGTTGAGCACTTTTTCATGTGTCTGTTGGCCATTTGGATGCCTTCTTTGCAGAAATGTCTGTTCATGTCTTCTGCCCATTTCTTCATTGGATTGTTTGTTCTTTGCATGTTGAGTTTGATGAGTTCTTAACAGATTTTGGACAGTAGCTCTTTATCTGATATGTCATTTGCAAATATCTTCTCTCATTCTGTCAGTTGTCTTTTGTTTTTATTGATTGTTTCCTTTGCTGTGCAAAAGCTTTTGATCTTGATGAAGTCCCAATAGTTCACTTTTGCCTTTGCTTCCCTTGCCTTTGGTGATGTTTCTAGGAAGACGCTGCCACAGCTGATGTTGAAGAGGTTGTTGCCTGTGTTCTCCTGAAGGATTTTCATGAGTTCTTATCTCACATTAAGGTCTTTCATCCTTTTTGAGTCTATTTTTGTGTGTGGTGTAAGGAAATGGTCCAGTTTCATTCTTTTGCATGTGGCTGTCCAATTTTCCCAACACTATTTGTTGAAGAGACTGTCTTTTTTTCATTGGACAGTCTTTCCTGCCTTGTCAAAGATTAGTTGACCATCAAATTGAGGCTCTCTATTCTGTTCCATTGATCTATGTGCCTGTTTTTGTGCCAGTACCATACTGTTTTGATGATTATAGCTTTGTAATAGAGGTTGAAATCTGGAATTGTGATGCTGCCAACTTTGGTTTTCTTTTCAACATTTCTCTGGCTATTTGGGGTCTTTTCTGGTTCCATGTAAATTTTAGGACTATTTGTTCCATTTCTTTGAAAACCGTTAATGTATTGATAGGAATTACATTAAATGTGTAGATTGCTATAGGTAGCATAGACATTTTCACAGTATTTGTTCTTCTGATCCATGAGCATGGAACGTTTTTTCATTTCTTTGGTCTTCCTCAATTTCTTTCATGAGTACTTTATAGTTTTTTGAGTAAGATTCTTTGCCTTTTTGGTTAAGTTTATTCCTAGGTATCTTATGGTTTTGGGTGCAATTATTAATGGGATTAAGCCCTTAATTTCTTTTTCTTCTGTCTTGCTGTTGGTGTATAAAAATGCAACTGATTTATGTGCATTGATTTTATATCCTGACACTGACTGAATTCCTGTATGAGTTCTAGCAGTTTTGGAGTAGAGTCTTTTGGGTTTTCCACATAAAGTATCATATCATCTACAAAGAATGAGAGTTTGACTTCTTTGACAATTCAGATGCCTTTTCTTTTTGCTGTCTGATTGATGATTGAATAACAGTGGTGATAGTGGAAAGCCCTGCTGTGTTCCTGACCTTAGTGGAAAAGCTCTCAGTTTTTCCCCATTGAGAGTGATATTTGCTGTGGGTTTTTCATAGATGGCTTTGATGATATTGAGGTATGTATCCTCTATCCCTACACTGTGAAGAGTTTTGATCAAGAAAGAATGCTCTACTTTGTCAAATTCTTTTTTCAGCATCTACTGAAAGTATCATATGGTTCTTGTTCTTTCTTTTATTAAAGTATTGTATCACATTGATTAATAATTTGCAGATGTTGAACCAAATTGCAGCCCAGGAATAAATCCCACTTGGTCATGGTGAATAATCCTTTTAATGTACTGTTGGATCCTACTGTTTAGTATTTTGGTGAGAATTTTTGTATTGATGTCCATCAGGGATATTGGTCTGTAATTCTCATTTTTGATGGGGGTCTTTGTCTGGTTTTGAGATCAAGGTAATGCTGGTCTCTTAAAATGAATTTGGAAGTTTTCCTTCCATTTCTATTTTTTGGAAGTTTCAGGAGAATAGGTGTTAATTCTTCTTTAAATGTTTGGTAGAATTTCCCTGGGAAGCTGTCTGGTCCTGTGTTTTTGTTTGTTGGGAGACTTTTGATGACTGCTTCAATCTCTTTACTGGTTGTGGGTCTGTTCAGGTTTTCTATTCTTCCTTGCTCAGTTTTGGTAGTTTATAGGTCTCTATGAATGCATCCATTTCTTCCAGATTGTCAAATTTGCTGATATATAGTTGCTCACAATATGTTCTTATAATTGTTTGTATTTCTTTTGTGTTGGTTGTGATCCCTTCTCTTTCATTCATGATTTTATTAATTTGGGTCCTTTCTCTTTTCTTTTTGATAAGACTGGCCAGGGGTTTATAAATCTTTTTAATTTTTTCAAAGAACCAGCTCCTAGTTTTGTTGATCTGTTCTACTATCTGTTTCTATTTCATTTATTTCTGCTCTGATCTTTATTTATTTCTCTTTTCCTGCTGGGTTTAGGTGTTATTTACTGTTCTTTTTCCAGCTCCTTTAGGTGTAGGGTTAGGTTGTGTATTTGAGACCTTTCTTGTTTCTTGAGAAAGGTTTATATTGCTATGTACTTTCCTCTGAGGACCACCTTTGCTGCATCCCAAAGATTTTGAACAGTTGTGTTTTCATTTCATTTGTTTCCATGAATTTCTTAGTTCTTTAATTTCCTGGCTGACATTCATTCTTTAATAGGATACTCTTTAGACTCCATGTATTTGAGTTCTTTCCAACTTTCCTCTTGTGGTTGATTTCTAGTTTCAAAACATTGCGGTCTGAAAATATGCAGGGAATGTTCCCAAACTTTTGGTAATGGTTGATACCTGATTTGTGAACTAGGATGTGATCTATTCTGGAGAATGTTTCATGTGCACTAGAGAAGAATGTGTATTCTGTTGCTTTGGGATGGTAGGTTCTGAATATATCTCTGATGTCCATCTGTTGCAGTGTGTCATTTAAAGCCTTTATTTCCTTATTGCTCTTTTGTTTAGATGATCTGTCCATTTCAGTGAGGGGGGTGTTAAAGTCCTCTACTATTATTGTATTATTGTCAGTGTGTTTCTTTGATTTTGTTATTAATTGGTTTATACAATTAGCTGCTCTCATGTTAGGGGCATAGATACTTAAAATTGTTAGATCTTCTTGTTGGACAGACCCTTTAAGCATGATACAGTGCCATTCTTCATCTCTTATTATAGTCTTTGGCTTAAAATCTAATTTGTCTGAAATAAGGACTTCCACCCCAACTATCTTTTGATGTCCATTAGCATGGTAAATCATTTTCCACCCCCTCACTTTATTTTTTTTTATTTTTAAAAATATTTTATTGGGGCACCTGAGTGGCTCAGTTGGTTAAGCGATTGCCTTCAGCTCAGGTCATGATCATGGAGACCCGGGATCGAGTCCCACATTGGGCTCCCTGCTCGGCGGGAAGCCTGCTTCTCCCTCTCTCACTCCCCCTGCTTGTGTTCCCTCTCTCGCTGTGTTTCTCTCTGTCAAATAAATAAATAAAAATCTTAAAAAAATATTTTATTTAATTTTTGACACAGAGAGAGATCTCACGTAGGCAAAGAGGCAGGCAGAGAGAGAGGAGGAAGCAGGCTCCCCACTGAGCAGAAAGCCCAATGTGGGACTCGATCCCAGGACCCTGAGATCATGACCTGAGCTGAAGGCAGAGGCTTTAATCCACTGAGCTACCCAGGCGCCCTCCACCCCCTCACTTTAAATTTGGCAGTGCCTTTGGGTCTAAAAGGAGTTTCTTGCAGACAGTCTATCAATGGATCCTGTTTTTTTATCCATTCTGACAGCCTATGTCTTTTGATAGGGACATTTAGCCCATTTACATTCAGGGTAACTATTGAAAAATATGAATTTAGTGCCATTGCATTGCCTGTAAGGTGACTGTTACTGTGTATTGTCTCTGTTCCTTTCTGGTCTGTTACTTTTAGGCTCTCTCTTTGCTTAATGTGCCCTTTTCAATATGTCCTGTAGGGCAGGTTTGGTGTTTTCAAATTCTTTTTGTTTTTGTTTGTCCTGAAAGCTTTTTGTCTCTCCCTCTATTTTCAATGATAGCCTAGCTGGATATGGTGTTCTTGGTTGCGTATTTTCCTGATTTAGTGCTCTGAATTTATCATGCCAGTCCTTTCTGGCCTGGCAGGTCTCTGTGAATAGGCCTGTTGCCAATCTAATATTTCTACCCTTGTATGGTACAGACCTCTTCTTCTGAACTTCTTTCAGGATTTTCTCTTTGTCACAGAGACTTGTAAGTTTTACTATTAGATGATGGGATGTGGACCTTTGAGGCGTGTTTACCATGCCTCCTGGATTTTGATGCTTGTTCCCTTTGCCAAATTAGGAAAATTCTCCGCTATAATTTGCCCCAATACCTTCTACCTTTCTCTCTCTTTCTTTTTCTTCTTGGATCCCAGTTATCCGAATATTGTTTCATCTTAGAGTATCATTTATCTCTCGAAATCTCCCCCCATGGTTCAGTAGTTGCTTATCTCTCTTTTTCTCAGCTTCTTTATTCTTCATCATTTGGTCTTCTATATCACTCTCTCTTCTGTCTCATTTATCCTAGTAGTAAGACCCTCCATTTCTGATTGCCTCTCATTAATAGCTTTTTAAATTTCAACTTGGTTAGATTATAGTTCTTTTATATCTCCAGAAAGGGATTCTCTAGTATATTCCATGATTTTATTTGATCCCAGCTAGCACCTTGATAATTGTCATTCTGAACTCTAGTTCTGACATCTTACTAATGTCTCTGTTGATTAGGCCCCTAGTCATCGGTACTGCCTCTGTTCGTTTTTTTTTTTTTTTTTTTTGAGGTGAGTTTTTCTGCTTTGTCATTTTATCCAGATAAGAATAGATGAATGAGAGAACAAAATACTAAAAGGGTAGTAATGACCCCAGAAAAATATACATTAACCAAATCAGAAGAGATCCAAAACTGGAGGGAGAAGAAAAGAGAAAAAAAAATACATGCATATATATATATGTGTGTGTGTGTGTGTGTATATATTAGATTGGTGAATAGAACAGAGACACACACTTGATTTTGGGTTTATTTTGGTCTGTTAGAAGAAACTGTCTCCCAAAATTTTAAAGAATGAAAAACTTATATATACATAAAAATAAGGGTAAATACGATGAAGGGATGGAATATGACTGTAAAGTTAAAAATTAAAAAAGATTCTAAAAAAGGAATTGAAAAGATAATAAGTTGGTTGAAAAAAGACAATAGAAAAAAGAAATAATGTGATCAGGCTGGAGACTAGAACAAATCCATGTGCTAGATTTAGGGTATATTCTGATCTGTTAGAAGAAACTGTATCCCAAAATTTTAAATAAAGAAAAACCTGTATGTATATAAAAAATAAAGCTAAATACAATGAAGAGATAAAATATGACTATAACAATGAAAATTAAAAAGAATTTAAAAAGGTATTGATAAGATAAAATAGTTTAAAAGGTTAAACTAGGACAGAGGAAAAATTAAAAAATAGAATAAGAAAAAATAGAATTAAAAAAATAATTTTGAATGATTAAAGAATCGTGGGGGGAAAAAGCCATGAATTTTATATGAGGCATTCCCCTAGCTCTGAAGTTCCGCAGTTCTCGTTGATTGGTGAACTTGGTCTTGGCTGGATGTTCCCACTGATCTTCTAGGGGAGAGGCCTATTGCAGTGATACTCAGATGTCTTTCCCCGAGGCGGAACTGCCCCGCCCTCACCAGGGGCCCGGCTAAGCAACCTGCTCAGGTTCGCTCTCGGGAGCTTTTGTTCCTTGAGTGCTTCCCGTTCAGCTTTGGAGGCCGGGAATGAAGATGGTGGCCTCCCAGTCTCTGGCTCAGTGGAGCTGGGAGCTCGGGCACCCTCCTCAGTGCACCCCCAGAGGAAAGCAATTAGTCACACCCATCTCCGTGGTCTGGGGCCGCACTCTGTGCTCACCTGGCCTGTGACCGAGTGTTTCTATCTCTGGCGCTTGGCCCCATTTGGAGTCTCCAAACCCACCAGATTCCTGCTGCATCCTCCTATGCTGACCCTCCTGGTGGAGGAAGGGGAGTCTCCCCGGATCTGCCACTTGTGGGGTCTCTGAGTGTCCCAGCTGTACCTCAGATCATGGTTTAAGGTAAACCCTAGCTGAGAGCCCCCTCCTCGGCTCTGTCTCTGCAGCCGGCTTCCCGGCTCTGATATCTGGGAGCTTTGCTGCGCTCAGGCTCCCCAGGTCCTTCTGTGACGCCGCGGGTCCTGAAACCACACTGTCCCAATAAGGGCTCCACCCCCTGCTTGGCCTCTGGGGCGATGTCCCTCAGTGGAGCAGACTTCTAAAGGTTCTGATTTTGTGCTGCAGGGCTCTACTGCTGCCCGAGAGCCGGTCCCTCTCCTCACGGTCTATCTTCCCATATATCCCCTGAAATTCCCCTTCTCTGCTCATCCTACCTTCCAGAAAGTGTTCCTAGAATTGTCACTGTTCCTAGAATTGTCACTCTTCTTCTCTTCCATATCCTGTTGAGTCTGTAGGTGTTCTGACTGGTTTGATAACCATCTGGCTGAACTCCTGGGACCCGATCATATCTAGGTCTCCTACTCCCCCGCCATCCTGCTCCTCCCTCGCATTAGTATATTTGTATTTGATAAAAGACTCTCCTCTTCTAGTCTTACAGGTTTATTTTAGTAGAGAAAGATCTTTACCAGCTACCTCAGCTTGGGGTACTAGACTGATCAGCTGCTAGCGTACATGGGCCATGTGAGGCTTGCTATTTTGTTCTTTAGTTCAGCAAGACTATTGTCTATGGTCTGAAGTTGGGGGTGGGGAGGGGTGCTGCTGGTTGGACTCCATGGTTGATAGACTTACTGGTTGAGCTTTGTATTCAAGCCAGGCTACTTGGTGGGCTCCCTAGTTAGATGTAGCTTCTAATCTGTTTCTACAGTAAGGTGGGGCCACTATATGGACTCTAATTACATCTGATGGCTTGGGTTTATAGGCTCTAATCCCTTGTAGGATTGTGCTGCTGGTTGGATTCCATGACTAGTCAGGGCTGTGGGCTGTGCTCCATAATCTTGGTTTTGTGAGGCCTCAGGTACGCTTTCTACTGGATGGTGCTACTGGTATTCTCTTCAGGCAGGCCCCAGGCCAGGCTTATGTTTGGATGCAGCCCCAGGCAGTGCTCTGTGATGAGATGAAGCTAAAGACTGTACTCTAAAGTTAGATGGGGCTACAGGCTGGGCTTTGTAATCTAGTAGGCCACTGACTGTACTTTGCTGTTGGATGTGGTTGCTGGTCAGGTTCTCTCATCAGATGGAACCTTCAGTTATATCGGCCTGGAGACTGTACTTTAGAGTTGGGCAAGGTCACTGTTTGCAGTCCCTGGTTGGTAGGGCCACAGGTTATGCTCCATGATCGGCCAGGGTCATTGGCTGGACCCTGACTGGTTAAGGTCACAGTTTGTGTTCAGCAGTCAAGGTTGACTGTATGCTGCCCTTCACTGCTGTGTGAGATCGTAGGCTAGATTTTGCAGGTAGGTGTCAACTGTATGTTGAGCTGTGAGGCTCCTTGGGATACTGTTCAGGCTCCTTGATTATGCAGGGCCAGAGGCTGTGCTTGAAAATTAGGCAAGGCTGCTGGCTTGGCTCCAAGCCCAGGCAGGTCATAGAATATGCAGTTGGACTTCCCTGGCCATGCTTCCTGGTGGGGCAGAACTAGAGGCTATACTTAACAGTTGGGTGAGATTGCAAGCCTGCACCTTTGCCCAGGTGTGCCATAGAATGTGCCTCATGGCAGTATAGCCCGTTGGCTGGGGATTCAAATCAGGCAGAATTGCCAGTTGAGATCTCTGGTGAAATGAGGCCACCTGCCTACCAACAGAGCTGCTACCTGGGATATCTGGTCAGGTTCTATGGCAATCAGGAACACCATCCACTGAGATCTCAGCAAGGGTGACTGTAAGCCCTGCCCCCTTCTCCATCTCTGTCTGATTTCCCCAGTCTTTGAGATCCCTAGTTTTCCCCAGTGATGCTCATGAGGGGAGACCTGAGCAGGCCTCCCAGGGAGTGTCCCTCCATGCTTGAAGAGCAGATGTCCATCTTGGGTTCTCTTTTTCCCCACTGGAGAAACTGTTGGGCATTGTGCTGACCTGGGGGAGGGTTATGCCATCAGTGAAGTTACTCCTCTTATCCTTCTATGGCATCCTCTGCCTCTGTTGTCAGATGTGTACTTTAGCCTTACTCCCTGGGTTTTAAGATTTTCACAATGGTGTCTTGTCTATGGATGTTGCTAGCTATTCTTTTCAAGAAGGGGATAGAAGCCAGGAATAAGCTATTCTTTTCAAGAAGGGGATAGAAACCAGGAATAACCTGTGTTGCCATCTAGATGATGTCAAGTTGTTACATTTATCTAATTATATTATTTTAAATTCTCTAATTATCAATTATATTAACTAATTATATTATTTTAATTTCACTATCTGATCGGTCCAATATCTGGGTTATACCTGAGTCCATTTCTATTGATCCTTTTGTCTTTTTAACAGGGTGTTTTAATTTTTCCTTGCTTCTTTACTTGTCACCTAACATTACTTGAAAGCAGGTCATCTTGGGCAGGATAGTAGACTGAGGTAGATACTATTCCTGGCCAGCAATGGCATAGTTTTTATTTTGCTAGTCTTCTCATATGGCAGGTTTGGTCGGTCTACCGGTTCTTGAATTGGGTTTCAAGTTTGTTGTTGTTGTGGCTATCATCCATGCCCCATAGGCTTGGAATTCCTCTAGCCTTTACTTGTGCTTAGAGTGGTGGTGGTTTGTAAACTTTCCTCAATATCTGATCAAGCTTAAAGTTTAAGTATTTCCTTTGTGACTGCTCATGAGGGAGCATCTCTATTCTAACCCTTTCTCTTCTCCCAGCTGTGCATTGATGTTACTTGCTGTTCAATGCTTGGTAGCCTGACGGTAAGGTGGGTGAGCAGTCTTCTCAGGAAGCAGCTGTGTCTCTGGGACTCAATGTTCGGGCTGTCTCCGATCCTGCCCTTCTTACTTCAGTAGGGTATTTCTAATTTTTGTGTTCTCCCAGCCGCAATGGGTCTTAACCTTGGCTTCTTGCAGGGGGGAGGGGATGGGAGTAAGTAGAGATAGGTGCAACAGTCTTGCTGCTGAATGCCTGGGTGGCTCAGTTGGTTACATGTTTGCTTTCAGTTCAGGTTTTGATCCCAGGGTTCTGGGATCAAGCCCCACGTTGGGATCCCTGCTCAGTGGGGAGACTACTTCTCCCTCTCCCCTCCCCTTGTTTGTATTCTCTCTCTCTCTCTCTCTCTCTCTCTCTCTCTCTCAAATAAGTCAATAAAACAATCTTCAAAGAAAACCCCCAGTGTTTGCTGCTGTTTCCCAGAAAAGTAAGGCTTATGTTGCTAAAAGGAGAAAAAGGCATGTATATCTGGGTGGGGCTTTATGCTTTGCTGTAGTGGCCCTGTTTCATCACAAGGGAGAATTTGTCTGGACCAGTGGTTCTCAACTACAGTTCTCTTGACATTTTGGATTAGATAATTCTTTGTAAGAGGGTGCTAGTTTGTGTGCAGCAGAATAGTTAGCAACATTCCTGGCTTCTAACCACTGGGTAGAAATAGTATCCTCCCAGGTATGGCTGTTAAAAATGTCTACAGACATAGCTAATGTCCTTTTGGAGATGTAATTGCTCCCCATTTAGAATCACTGCTCTGAATTTTTGCCTTGCTGCCAGTCTTCCTTCTGAGAACTCAGAAGGTCCATGGAGAGGAGTTTGTGAATGGGTGTGAATTACTCCTGTGTGTGTGTGCGTGTGTGTGCGTGTGTGTGTGTAAGATTTTATTTATTTATTTTAGAGAGAGAGAGAACTGGCATGAGCAGGGGTGAGAAGAGGATATGGGGAGAGAGGGAATCTCAAGCAGACTCTGCACTGAGCAGGGAGCCAGATCTGGGGCTCGATCTCACCACCCTGAGATCATGACCAGCAACTGAAACTGGCTGAGCCACCTAGGCACCTGTCCCCTGTGTTTGAAGCTCCCTCAAGTTCTGTAGTCTCAGACTAGATTATATTTAGGCTTTAGAGATTTGTTAGCAATTTGTAGCTGACTTTTTACTGGCTTCTGTGGGAGGCTGTGTTTGTTTTCAGTGAGCAAGGAACTGCATCCTGTCACTCCTTAGGAACCCCTAACTTCCCCTGAATTTGGGGTAGCTGATCATGCCATGACTTCAGCTGGGTTTAATGAAAGTTGTGAATTTGCAGATATTCTAGGTATATTTTGCTCTTTGTGTGGAAACAACACCTGTCCAACTTTCTATACCTTAAGTGGAAGCAGGAAGTCTGACCGACATAATCTTTACGTTTTCTCAATCGTTATGCAGAGGAATTGGAGACTATCAGCGGTTAAGCAGCTTCCCCACATGCAAGAAATCTGAACCAATGCCGTTTGAGCTGTAAGCACAAGTCTGTGCTACAGTGTTGGGGTGACTGTTTATTTCAAGCGTAGCATGTTAGGTTTAACTAGTGACTTTCTGCAGAAGGTTTTCTATTCCTCTTTCTATTTATTCTCAAATGTAGATGTAGGCTGTTGTGTAGAACCTACTGAGCAGGCTGAGGGAGGAGCATGGTAGAACAGTTTGTTATCCGGGGTAGGAGACCTACTCCCATCTCTCTTGCAGAGGTTTCAAATTCAGATACCTGTTGGGGCCAGGCCAAGAAATATAAATGAGTGAAATGTGCTGGGTCTGTGTTCACTCTCATTTTCCCTGACACTTTTAGCCTTACTTTTGATAGTTCCAGGGATGCCAAGAAATATTTCTTTCTAAGAAAAACAGCAGTGCAAGCAGAATGATATGTGGGTACATTCCCTCTCTTTCTGCCTGAGGACTGGCAGAATTTATTTGACCTGCAAAGACTTTTTTTTTCTTTTTTAAGCGAGACATGCACTGTCACAGCTCCTGGACATGCTTATTGTCTTCAGGTCACCAGTGAAAGTTACCTGTCACCCTTGAGATGATGTCATTCAACATCAAATATTGATCAAGCACCCGCTGTTTGCCATGCTCTGTTTTAGGCTCTGAGGGTGTGACAATGAATTTAACCAACTCTGCCCTTGTGGAGCTTACCTTTTGGTTTGTGGTTTGCAGCAGGAGGAGTGGGAACAGGATACCAGGAAAGCAATGCTTAGAGAGTATGTTTCTAGCTCACCATGGAAGTTGACCCTAGCTTGCCAAATTTTTAAATTTTTCAAGAGAAGCCAGAAGTTGGATTTTTTATGCCAATTTTCTTATTTTTAAATATAGGCTCAATATGTTTTAAATCACTGCGGAGGTCAAACAAAACATGTTTGCAGACAGAATCTGGCTTGCGACCTCTGTCTCGCACCATCTTTGCCCTTGCTGGTCTGCTTGAGAAGAAAAATGCAATGAAATGACAGCTGTAGCCATGTTAATGCTCTTCTCTGGAAGCAATGAACCGGTTGTCAGAGATTTGGCAATTCCAGGATTTAATTTGCAATACAAGGTCAACAATTTTGGGGAAAGCCATTTTCAAACCAGCCTTAAAACAAACAAACCAAGAAAAGTGACTATACGAATTAGCGGGTGATTTTAACCCAAGCTCAATAGAACGTGGTCAACTGGTCAATTACAAGGACGTGATATTGCAACCACTGACGGGCTTGCAGCTTGGAGACTGGCTTTTAAGACATCATTCCTATGGTAGTCCACTTGCATTCCAACTACCAGGCCACACTGTTTTCCAAATTGGTAGCCATAGTGACAATTTTGTAATGGTGCCCATTAGTTCATTAAATCCAATGTTCCTAAAAGGCCCAAGCTAAGGCTTCTGGCCTTAGTATTTGTAACTGTTATTTAGTTTCCTTTCCTCTTGAAAGGGAAGCTATGTGGGGGACTTTCTTGATAATGTAAGACACCCAGATAGTTAAGAAGATACATCAGTTCTCTAACTGGCTCCACATCTTGCCAGTTCCACAAGTGATCCGTTTTTATTTTTAAAGACTTTTCATTTATTTGCTTCGAGAGAGAGTGAGAGTGAACAAGAGAGCACAGAGGGAGAGGAAGAAGCAGGCTCCCCACTGAGCAGACAGCCTGATGCGGGACTCTCTCCCGGGGACTCTGGGATCATGACCCCAGCGAGAGGCAGATACCAAAGCGACTGAGCCACCCAGGCACCCCAAACTATCAGTTTTTTAGGGGATGTTATGGCTGCTCATTCATCACTAACTTGTTGAAATTATTCTTTGCTGATGGATTCTGCTCATTGTTCTACGAATTTATTCTCACTTCTGTTGTCATTCCATGCTCACAGGGTTCTTTAAGTCTCACCTTTTCTATTGCGCTCCAAATCCTGCCTGTTTCTCACACTTGACTCTGCTGCCTATGCCTCTCTCTCACGCTCTGGCATCGCTGGCCCCACCCCCCTGGCTGCCACGCCTCCATCCACCCTCCATGCCGCAGCTCTTAGCAACTGAACGGTCAGTTTTGACGTTTTAACAGTTCCTTCCCACTTTGGAGTCCTTTGGATTGAATTCCTAGAAACTGCACTAGGCACACCTATTTGTGTGTCAGTTATTTAGATCAGCAATGACATCTTGCCTGAATCTTTTTTTATGTCCTACAGCCTGGTCCGATGTTCACTGATAGTCTCCTGGCTCAGGGTGGGTGGATTGTTCTTCTTTGCCTTTATTCCGCGGTTTGGAAGGGGTCTGACCCAACTTTAAGGGGTCTGACTCCCAAATCCCGGCTTGTAGGTACATGGAAACTGGGGCTTTTTATTGCAAATAATACCTGATCTATGCTCCCAGAGATTCCCAAGCAGGGAGGAATTCTAGGCTACACCTTTTGCTCATGAGACAGGGGAATATACAGTTGTCTAGCCTTTTAAATGATATACCACTTGATAAAATAAATAACTAAATTAATAAATAAATGATATATCACCTGGTTCTATCAAAGCTCTTTCCACATTTAGCTACCTATTTTATATGAGAGAATGAAAGGATTCTGACCTTATTTCATAATTTTATGGAGTCTCACTGTACTAACATTGCATTCTAAGTATCTGTGATTAAATATGTCTGAAATGCAGGCTTCTGTGAAGGGACAGGAGTGGGCTGCCTTAGTGGAATGTTTTTTGAGCACTATATTCATGGAAGTGGAGACACCTTTGTTTTGTAGCTCGTGCATTTTGGATGATATATCTGCAAAATAAATTTATGATGCCAAGAACATGAGTCACTTGCCAAATTAGTTTAAAGGCGAATATTAGCTATTAGAATGATAGCAAGTTTAGGGGACCCAAAGAAGATGGATTCCAAGTTCACATACATTCCCAGAAATATTTGCCCTGCGATTACTCTTGAGTCACTATGCTGTGGAAAAAAAACCAAACAAGTCAACCTCAAACTGCTATTTGACTCAAATTCTCTCATTTTGATATAGATTTTTTTCCTTTGAAGAAGTTTTATATGCATTTCCCTTCTTTTAGGAATTAATCAATATAATCTTTGAATCTTTGATGTTACTCATACATAAAAAAGTAAGTTTTAAAATTAACACTAGAAGGATTAAAATATTTCCCTTTTCAACATTGTTAGCTATATAAGAGCTCATATACATGTGGTGAAGTGACTTTTTAAAACTATGACTGAGAGCTCCAAATTAAAAAAGAAATCTGTTGCACATATCATTCATACATGACGTTCTTTGTTTTATTGCCAAATACTGATGACCACTTCAAAAGGGCAAACGCCAAGTTGAAAAGCCTTCTTTGGGGGCGCCTGGGTGGCTCAGTGGTTAAGCCTCTGCCTTCGGCTCAGGTCATGATTCCGGAGTTCCAGGATGGAGCCTCGCATGGGGCTCCCTGCTCAGCGGGAAGCCTGCTTCTCCCTCTCTCATTCCCCCTGCTTGTGTTCCCTCTCTGCCTGTGTTTCTCTCCATAAAATAAATAAATAAAATCTTTAAAAAAAAAAAAGAAAAGCCTTCTCTGGTGAATGCTTATAATAATTTAATAAATGCTGGGCCTATCTTACTCATTAGAAAAAATTCCCATTTATTATTATTCCTACACATTATTATAATCACCTGTTCCCAGACTGAATGCTAGTGTAGTATTTTTATTGATTGAAATAATATCTAATGTACTATTTTGTAGATTAAACTTGATGATTTATCACATGACCCTAAAGAGTTTTTTTTTATTTTTTGTTTTTCAGTTTCCAGATGGTTATTTTATTAGATTGTTCAAACATTAAATTTGTCCTCGTTTGCAATCCAAAATAGTGAAGCTTGCTGTGTGTGTGTGTGTGTGTGTGTGTGTGTGTGTACTGACTTTTACTGTGTATTTGTTTTCTCAACTCTTGGTGTGCACAATTTTCTGGGGGTGTTCAGATTTACCATGATACATGTCAGGAGAGAACTTTCGTGCTACCAATTCTGAGCATCTAAATTTTGGTTTGTTTGGGTTGTGGCTTTCTTTTGTTTTTGAGGTTTGTGTTCTTTATTTGTAACAACTGTATTTTAATTAAAATTAAAATCTAAGGAATTTTTAAAATTTATTGTTACTTAAATTTTTTTCCAGTATTCCAAAATTTATTCCTCATTCCCCACACCCAGTGCTCCCTGCAATAGATACCCTCAGTACCCACCACCAGGCTCTCCCAATCCCCCCACCCCCTTCCCTCCAAGTCCCTCAGTTTGTTTCTGTGTCCAAAGTCTCTGTTGTTTCGTTTCTCTCCCTGGATTGCCCTACTTCCCATTTACTTTCCTTCTCTAAGGAATTTTAAGAACACTAAAAACCCCTCTCCTTTCAATGAGAACTTGTGTATTGCATCTCTATGCTGGATGAAGTTCTCAGAATTTAGTCTGCTTGGCCCCTAAGTGCACTTATTTATCGTGGACTTTATCAGGTATCATCCATTTGGGACAGTTGCAAACCTGGATCCTATTTTTAAAAAGATAATGTAGTAAAGCTAACTAAAACATCAGCAGAGAATTTTTAGCATCCTTTCAGTGCTGTCTGAATTAGTCACCTTTCGTGCATAAAACAGGAAGTTTGGGCTGTCTCGATCAAGGCTGAACTTTTCCTAGTAAGACGTTTTGTGAACATTCTCAAACTGTCAGTTTATCAGGAGTCTGGCACAAGAAAAGGAGAACAACAACAA
The DNA here is from genome assembly GCA_004023965.1 of Spilogale gracilis. Taxonomy (NCBI): domain Eukaryota; kingdom Metazoa; phylum Chordata; class Mammalia; order Carnivora; family Mephitidae; genus Spilogale; species Spilogale gracilis. The sequence goes on along the minus strand of PITA01007536.1, from coordinate 29,487 downwards.
AAACATGCCCCCAAATCAAATCCTGTCGCTTTGATGCTGAGAGTTCTTGGGACCATTAAGTAGCCTCATAGCTCCCCGGCCCCAAATTGCTTCATCTGTCTTATGGCCAGACCAATTTATTCCAGTTTTTAAATATTATTTTTCTTTTTTAGAGGGACTCGATTTAAATCTGTGCATTGCCGAGGGCACAGAGCCGAGAACATGGATGGAGAGGTAAGATGGATATAACAGTAGTTCCCTCTTTGCTTTTTTCCTTTAAAAGCAGCCTTTTAAGCTTTATTTTTCATAATATTATCCACGGACCAGCAGTATAGAAGCGAGGAGAAATTTAGCCTCCTTTGTAGCACTCACGAGTACAGAGGATGATTAACGAGTATAACAGACAATGTAACAGCAAAAGAGAGTCTATGGAAGTTAAACAAAAGTGCCTTCAGAACTTCCAAGGATTCCCAGGATCCATAGTAGGACCTCATTGTGCCTGTCCACTGTTTCTAGTTTTGATTAGATTTATAAACACAGCACCACATATTTTCATGTGGCTTATTGCCCAGGGGCAGAATTAGATTGGCCACATTGAAACTGTGAGGCTTGTGAGTTTGGGGCAAGGGCTAGAGCGAAATAAGTAGTGTTATTGTTTTTGTGGAGTGACCGTGGGACCTCCTCTGTTCTGAATTACACATGGCTCAACCCTTTGACCTACCCAGACTCGGCAGTGGTTGGCAGGACTCCGAGAGTCCTGTGAGAGAGTCCAGCACTGACGAGCTAGAGCGTTATCTGTCAGGTGAGATGTGAGAACTTACTGGTGAGACCGTATTTGGGACCACCTCGACTTCGCTAAACTTGGCACCATATCAGTTGTCATTTCCATAGGAAGTGCCAATGGGAGAGAGTTTTGGAATCCAAATGTAGCACAAATCCTTTGATTAAAATTACACACACACACACACACACACACACACATATTCTGTTTATATATATATCAGTATACCTTCTGTATATATATTCAATTTATATTTTATATGTATGTATACATACACAAACATATATACACACACATATATATGTTTGTATATATATATATATTTTTTACTAAATTTTGGATAATCTTCAAGGGTATTTTGGCAAATTATCCAAAAATTATTATTATGATTAAAAAATACATAAGGTTTAGGAAAATGTTATAAGCTGTAAAGTTCTTTCATCACAGTGAATTTCATTTAAATTCTTTAAAAATAGATGGCAGCCCACAGGTGTAATTCCTCAGAACTAAGGGGGTGCAGAGGACGTCCAGAAAAGCTTGGAAGGAATCGTGTGCTGACACTTGTGCATCTGTGGAGAATGTCTCTGTGATTCATACAATGATATCATATATACATCTCTCTATGTATGACTCCGAACTCAGTCACTTGAATTTTTACTTTCATTCAGTCAATAACATTTTCAAAGGTAATATAAGCAGAGAACACTGGTTCACTTTCTGGCACTTGAGATTATTTCGAAAACTTGTCCTGTTTCTGTCACAGCCAAAAATGTTTTATCAACGCGCTTTTTTCATGGCCAGTTTTACAAATTAAAGGTCTCTTTGTTCTTACAACAACTTGAAAATAACCTAGCATTTAATTTTTTTCTTTCTCATCTGAGGCAACTCAGACTGAATGTTGATTCAATTTTTAGTTACATACATGACATTTAAATTTTTCTTTGAAGAATACACAACTTTGGGGCACCTGGGTGGCTCTGTGGGTCAAGTGTCTGCCTTCCGCTGAGGTTGTGATCTCCAGATCAGAACCCCACATTGGGCTCCCTGCTCAGCAGAGAGACTGCTTCTCCTCTACCTCTGCCTCTGCCCCTCCCCCACACCACCTCTGCTCTTTCTCTCTCAAAATCAATAAATAAAATCTTTTTAAAAAAAGAATACATAGGGGCGCCTGGGTGGCTCAGTTGGTTAAGCGACTGCCTTAGACTCAGGTCATGATCCTGAAGATCCGGGATCGAACCCCACATTGGGCTACCTGCTCAGCAGGAAGCCTGCTTCTCCCTCTCTCACTCCCCCTGCTTGTGTTCCCTCTCTCGCTGTGTTT
>PITA01007536.1:25000-27306 GCA_004023965.1 Spilogale gracilis | reverse complement strand
TGCAAGCTGCTGCATTTTGGCTGTTATCCCTTAAATAGACAAAGTAATAGACTGGGGGAACAAAAAAGGTTCCAGCTCAAGCTCCATAAATGAAAGTCTTAACAGGGACAGACCAGCTGGCTAGGAGAATTCAATGTGGTGAATACTAAATATTACCTTTATGCCACTTGCCAAGGAAAACGGCTTCAATAACACCCCCTGCCTTTTATTACCGAGATGATATTCCTTCAAAATAGTCCTTTGCTTTATTGTAAAGGCAATGTTAGGGCCCGAAGCGGAGGAGAACAGAAGCCAACATACCTGTTCCTGTTTACCATCACTACACTCCTCCCAGCAATTCAGGCATGATTAGGTTCTTGGAGGTGGACCAGAATGAGAGTATTTCTAGCCATGGTTTTTTAAAAATTTTTTGGCTGATCCAAGCAAAGCCCCAGAGCAGTGGAACAACTAAAACAATCACTAACTCCGCCCCCCCAACAGGATGAATATGCTGAGCTGGTCTGCTGAAAAAACCGAAACAAAACTAAAAAAACAAAAACAAACAAAAAACGAAAAACGAAACAGTTGCTCCTGTTAGGAATGCCTCAATTCATTTCACGGAAGATAGGGGCCATGCCAGAATGTGGAGGCATCTAAGGTATGTTTCTGAAGGGAGGCCCTAACTCAGTGGTGCCAAAGTGGCTTCGCTTTGTGACTTGCCCGGCGTGTGCTGGAACGGCTGTCCGGAACCTGGAATGGCTGTCCGGTACCTGGAACCCTGACGTGTGCGCAGAGGCTCCCGGCGGCGAGGTCTGACTGTGAGGTCTCCCCGCACACGGGCAGGGAGGCCGACAATCCCCAACCGGCCTTGTTTACAGCCGGGCAGGGGAAAACAGCTAGACACAAATGAGGGCTGACGGTTTCATGAAGCATAGTCGGTTGATCCCAGATGCAATCTGACTGCCCTGAACGGAGCCCTGATTTGTGCAGTATGCAGAATTCACTTTCTTGCTGGTCTGTGCCCACCAGGCTCTGAGCCGTGCCTGCCACGCCCCGTGGCCAATTCTTTGGGTGCAAGCCGAGCTGAACGCGGCGCTGGGGAACCCCATTCCTTCTAACAACAATCACATTCTTTTAAAAAACTTAGTGGGCTTTGCTCCACACTGGTTATAAATGAGTTTGCTGTAGTTGTTCATGTCCGCTAGTGTTTTTTTTTCCAAGTTGACCGTGTCCCATCAAAAGGTATTTGTTGCTTTTTAATGAAAAGGAAAATATCAACCAAAACACTGTCAGTTCTTACTAATTTCAGGCAGGTTTCTGCCCCCCCCATTCAAATCACAAAGTATTACTTGCTTTTTTTCACACCATATTTCCGTATTTAGTAGCATAACCTTAATAAGATTTTTTGAAAAGACCTGATTTATAGCTACTGAAGCACACATGTAAAATAAATGTCTTACCAGAAACTGCAGGCTTCGATTTGATTTAGAGTTAGATTGTATCAGTTAAATAGAAATGTAAAGGGAAAGAGCTATCAGGTCTATCCAGAGTAGTTTCAGCTGGGATTTTGAAACATTATGCTTTTCTTCAGAAGGAAATAAACATCAATGGGAAGCAGGAAAATACTGATGATTAAATTTTGTTTCTTAATTTAGTGTTTTAAATACCATATAGGTATTTAATAAGTTAATATGAACTTATTAAAATATTAAAAGTTCCATAAACAAGCCAACTTCATACGCAGCCAGGAATGAAGGAACTGATGTCAAATATGAGTAAAGGATTAGCTTGCTTGAGCTGAAGAGATATAATCTCATCAGGAAAGAGAAAATACCAATGGAGAAGGGGTGGATGAAATCGCAGTTTACACCCCTGAAAGGTGCCCATGTGTGAAGGAGAGAGAGAAAAGAGTGAAGAAAGTGGCCAAGTGGAGAAGTGGGAAATCACTGCCCAATTTCCTCTTAAAGAGGTCACAAAACATAAAGAGCATCACTTGGTAATCGTCTCGAATAATTTCTTTCTGGCATGTACAGTCAGACTTTTCCTGCCTTTTAAATATGTGAACCTGCGAAAATATCTCTGAGAACTTTTTAAACATTAGAGAGAAAGTACACAATTTCATTTGAAGTTCTGAGTAAGGAAATGAGATCTATTAATAGGCTATCTCCCTCTATTTAAAAGCATGTTTAACTGGATCTGAAAGGAGATGAAATGCTTGAATGACGGAACCAGGCCAACAAAACTCATGTCTGCTGCTGCCTCCAATGAAGTGTGTGCAAAGAGCGATCACATCTCAACCTCTTTCTTGATAACATGTAGGAACATTT
>PITA01007536.1:0-20000 GCA_004023965.1 Spilogale gracilis | reverse complement strand
TATCTACAAATATTATTTCAGCTTATACTCAACGTAAAAATGCAAAAATATTTTATTTTTTTGGTATGGACTTTTTGAAATTTCTCTGTATTTTACATTGACAGCAAATCTTAAATTTCTTAATTTTAAGTGCTCTATAGGCATATGCAGTTGGTGGGTGGTACTGGGCAATGCTTCTAGCTAATTAGGCGTTAGCCGTAAATATCTTTGTGGTAGAATTTGGGGACTTCTTAGAGAACTATAATGTCTCAGTCCCCAAAGTGAATAATATTCCCAACACAGTCTCAATTGTACTTGTTCATCTGTTCTTTCTTTCTCTTTCTTTCTTCTTTCTTTCTTTCTTTCTTTCTTTCTTTCTTTTCTTTCTTTCTCTTTCTTTTCCTTCCTTCCTTCCTTCCTTCCTTCCTTCCTTCCTTCTTTCTTTCTTTTTCTTTCTTTCATTAATTTATTTATTTTAGAGAAAGCATGCATGTGAGCTTGGTGAGGGGCAGAGGGAGAGGAAGAGGGAGAGAAGCAGACTGCCTGCTGAATGAGGAGTTCCACGAGGGCTCTATGTCATGACCCAGAGATCAGGACCTGCGCTGAAATCAGGAGTTGGGCGCTTAACTGACTGAGTCACCCAAGTGCCCCTGGCACCATTTTTATGATATTAAAAAAAAGTCTGAATACAAAGGATATTCCTGAAGATAGGCTGAGTGAATTCTTCTATGTACCAGGAATTAGTAACTTCTCCATGATTTTAAAGAAGGCTTATTCCAAAATCCAACTAGCTTGATGTTTGTTTTGTATGTATGAGTTTCTCTAAAGAGAATATAATTGCTTAGGTAAATGCATGTTGATTTAGCTTTCTGACATATACCTAAAACTAGAATTTATCTTTCTGTGTTAGTGTTTTTTAACCCTGGCAATCTATCAGAATTATCTGGGGAGCCAAGGATCCTTTGACAGTTATAACCTCCAGGATGACTCTTGGTTAGGTCTATATTGCAGATGTTCTATAAGGCATTTTGATAGACAGCTTGGGTTGAGAGACACTAATATGGGCTTATTCCCATATCCTGGAAATGAGAATGGGCATACTAAGTAGTAATTGTCATGAATGATAGTTAGTTGGCCTGATTCTGGAAATGAGAATGGGCATACTAAGTAGTAATTGTCATGAATGATAGTTAGTTGGCCTGATTCTGGAAAATGGAGAGAGTGAAAATTTTATAATTCAAAAGTAGAGCAGATTGGAAGGAGCTAAAAGAAGCAGCTTTAGAAGGAAAATCCTGAAATGATTCATCATCCTGATAAAACCAGCCAGACATTACATGGATAGGTGTTATACCAACATAGTCAACATTAACAAAAAAAATTATTTGCTGTATCTCTACTCAAACCCATCCTGTTTGACTGTCTTTGGAAGATCCTCCAAAAAAGTTCTAATTGCAAATGAAATGTGCACTTGTATGGTCTGTGACTGAAGAAGAATATTTGACATATGTGAATTTGGACACTTCTAGATATTATAGAACACACTGTTTCTCATTAATATTTTTTAAAAAGGAAATATATTATATCTACCAATGTGATCACTTAGGCAAAAGAGTAATCAGATATTTCCCCCACAGCGCTATTGAAACGAGCACAAATTATCATCCTACCAGTAAATATCGATCCATTCCCACCTCTTGGATGCTTAAAAAAAAGCATTAGTAAGAATATATGTGATTATTTTTGGCCACCTGTCCTCTGTTCCATCTTGCCCAGAACTTATGCTTCCTATGTGTAGAATTCTTTTCTTTTTTCTATTTTAATATTGTATTTATTTATTGACAGATAGAGATCACAAGGACCCTGAGATCATGACCTGAGCTGCAGGCAGAGACTTTAACCACTGAGCCACCCAGGCGCCCTAGAATTCTTTTCTGACCCCAGCTCATCCTCTTTGCTCATTCGTAGTTATGCCCTAGCCTGATGATGAGTAGCCTTCTGAGAAAGGGAAATTCTGAATAATAGTACTTAACTGCTTAGAATTTCAAAAAAGAGAGGAGTCAGCTTAGGTTCTGAACCTCACAAGGGCTTAAGGACTGGATGAATCAAAAGGGAATATTTAATAATCTAAGAATATACTATGGTGACACTGAACAAGTGAAGAATGCCTGAAGTCTAGATGGCAGTAAAATGAACTGTAGGACACATGTGAGAAGGAGCTAGGGAAAAGGTTTAGAAGAGACATAATAAAGAATTATAGAAGTGGTTAGAAAAACAACAACAAGGTGCCTGGGTGGCTCAGTGGGTTAAAGCCTCTGCTTTCAGCTCAGGTCATGATCTCAGGGTCCTGGGATCGAGTCCCACATTGGGCTCTCTGCTCAGCAGGGAGCCTGCTTCCTCCTCTCTCTCTCTGCCTGCCTCTCTGCCTACTTGTGATCTCTCTCTCTGTCAAATAAATAAATAAAATCTTTTTTAAAAAAGAAAGAACAAGAACAACAACAACAACGAAAAGAAGCAGATAGAACAGTTCCACTCATGGTGAGTGATTTCATTGCACTTGGGAAGTTCTTTCCTTTTAATTCCTGCCTTTCATGGAGGTTATATCTAGTGTTCTTTCCATTCTTGCTTCACTTACTCGAAGTCCTAGGGGAGAGCATTGGGTTGGCCATGCTCAGGCCACTTGCTTGCCTCTGGGTTATATCACAGCAGGACAAGTAGGTTTGCCCTCCCTGGCTTCTATAGTTGGAATCAGGCATTTGGAGTTACTGGAGCATCAAGATGATACGCACTAGGCACTAGGAAATCAGGATGTTGGTAGGGAAGGGAAACGGAAGCGAGACAGCAACACAAATCAACCAAACAAAAATCTGATAACTGTCCCTTACAGTTCTTATGTCTTTGATGATTTACTGATCATATCCTATGGTTAATAATATCAGGACAACTTAAAAATAGAAGTGGTCTATGTGTGATTAATTGGATATAAAATGGTTTATTCAATATTTTGCTTAGGAGTTACATATATAAAATAAAAAATGCATATGTATTTCTCCATTTCCTCCTCATTTACTGAAAAGCATATTAATTGAAGATTTTCCATTTGTCAAACAGTGTACTGCATATGGGAGATACCAAAGTGAATGAGTAGACATGGAAGGTCTCTGAGTTCTTCTGACACATTAAATCCTCAAAGTCACATTGAGATTATAATTAATCCAGATTAATCTGGTACTCTCAAAAAAAGCAATATTTTCTCAAAGAGGTATTTTATATTTATTTTATAAATAGCATTTCTTAAATTAGGTTATTCTAGAAGTATGGATTGAAATAGAAGTGTGTGTGTCCACGTGTGTGTGTTGTGTGTGAGTGGGATCCCAGTTTAGTTGACTCAAATATGTCCAGCCTTGGACTGAGCATGTGTGAGGATTTGTGGTTTAAAGGAGCCTAAAATGAATATAGCTTTTTAGTGAAAAAGCTGATGTAGAAATTTAGGTTTTCTGATATGTCAGTGATATGGTCAATATCTTAGCAGATGGACAGAATTTTTTTTTTAAACCTAGTTATATTGGGTGAAAATTAAAAAAAAAAACAACCCTTTCTGGCCATCAGATTAAGGAGTTACATCAATGAAATTCTATCTTAAATTCAAAGTTTGCTATGCTCTTTTTGGCTGCCATTTGAGTGAATCATCTGTTGCATTTCCCTTTAAGAAAAAAGGTAAGGGGCACCTGGGTGGCTCAGTTGGTTAAGCAACTGCCTTCGGCTCAGGCCATGATCCCGGAAACCTGGGATGGAGCCCTGCATCGGGCTCTCTGCTTGGCGGGAAGCCTGCTTCTCCCTCTCTCACTTCCTCTGCTTGTGTTCTTTCTCTCTCGCTGTGATTCTCTCTGTCAAATAAATAAATAAAATCTTAAAAAAAAAGAGAGAGAAAAAAGTTAAGATGGCCCCTAAGAAACGGTTGATTCCAAGGAAAGGGATAGATAGGCATGTAACCTTGATGTCATGCCAATAGCTCAAGGCCAGAGAGGAGTGGTCATTTTGATCACAGTACACTGTTTGCCAGTCATATTGTCCCATGACCTAATCCCCAGGCATTTATAAGATCTCTGCCAGTTGTTGGGGACCTTTGGTTCCACCTGCTAATTTGTATGATGTGGAGGAATATCACATGAGCAAAGATGATATACATCCCTTCACTTGACATTGTCAGTGGGATGTGGGATGGATATGGGTGTGAGTCTAAGGTTTGAGCAGAATCAGAGAAGATGTTGGAGAGAACATGACATGGCTTATGGTAGGTACTAGTAGACATTAGTATTGGAGGCACAGTGGTCACTTGAAGTGGCCCCAGAAGCAGTCCTGGGTGGTTTTCCTGTAGCTTCATGGAATAGAGTTGCCACCATTGGTCTCATGATAAAAATGGTTTGAAGAGCACCTTTGTTAGTATAAAGTCCTTTACATTGGTGGCAGCAAAGCTGAAGGCTGAGCACTGGGGAAAGACAATGGTCGATGTTCCAAAAATACCAAGGAAAATTAGTTGGAGCATATGTGATCTAAGGCCTTAGATCCTTCCAGAAGAAATAAGGGGTAGTTTGAAGTAAGGGTAGGAAATCCATAATAGTCGTGCCTAAACTGAAAAAATCCTGGATTAAAGTTATAAATGTGACCCTAAGTCTAATTTCAGATTGCTGTGGCCATTAAAAAGACACTTGTACAAAAATTTTTAAAACTAACATGTAAGTGTTCAGTGTGTAATTCATAATTCAAATTATTTGAGCATATATGTGATGAGAATTGTTTTTCCCCATACTGCACATAGCCTGGGATATTTTATTTTATTTTACTTTATTCTATTCTGTTTTATATTTTATTCTTTTTTTATTTTTATATTGTTTTTAAAGAGAGAGAATATGTGTGTGTACATATACAAGTAGGAGGTAGGGTGGAGGGAGAAGTAGAGAGAGAATCCTAAGTAAGCTCCATTCTCAGAGGGAGCCCAACTCAGGCCTCAATCTCATGACCTTGAGATCATGACCTGAGCTGAAATAAGGGGTTGGACGCTTAACCAACTGAGCTAAACACGTGCCCCATAACCTACATTATTTTAGAGGTGATATTGTGTAAAACTCTTTAGATCTCTCTCACTTATATTTTCCCTTAAGATGGGAAACGAGTGTTCAATGAAATTTATAGAACATTTAAAATATATATATTTTTTGCTTTGAGACATCTCAACTGTTATTAAGATAAAGGTTATATACAGGAAAATCATTAGCTTTTAGATTTATTGAACTGATCTGGATTTGTGTCTAAAGATACCATTTGCCTCCTAAGTGATTTGAATTTCTTTCATTGATTTCAAAGGCTAAAAATAAGAACTCAGGAAAGCATCCTTTCTTCTGAAATAAATATTTTATAGAGATATAAAAAAGATGAAATATTTAGTCAGTTTATGCAAATCAACACAAATCGACTTAAGATTACTTTTGTATCCTTTTTTTATGGAGTAACAAGAACTAGAACAGTGTTTGTCTAATTGAGGACAGAGCATTTTAAACAGATGTTTGAGTTTCAAGAATTTCAATAGAGTAAGAAAAGTTTAATTTGTTGTCTTCTCAGAAGGAAATGCCTATTTCTAGTTAATCAGACAGGTTTGTTCAGGAAATCAGTGGAATGTCTATTTGTGTCGTCTTTTCCTACTTGTTAATGCTAAAATTGAAACCATGGGTAACATTTTACCAGGACTTAAGCACAATTATTTTCTATATTCTCTTCAAGCTGATATTAGCAAAGCCCTCAATGGATGACTTTGTTTGTAAAATAATATTTTATGAAATCTGTCATACATAGTTCGTTGGAATAAGAATTTTTTAAGAATGATTTTAACATTGGGAAATATTGCCTTGTTACTCCAGTTCACTGATTGAAACTACTGGATTTATTTGTATGCCGATGCAATTTATATAGCTTTAAAATAAAGAATGTGAGCACAGAAATCTATACGATGGTGAAAAGTATGGTTAAGAATCTTAGAATCATAGAAGTATTAGACTGGATATCACATAGCTACATTATAGAAGTCCAATTATTTTCCTGCTATAAACAGCTACATAGTAAAAACTGAGAGGACAATGTTTTCTGATACATTAGCAATGCGGTATGTTAGCAGTTGGACATGTTACTGAATTGTTTACCTACATTCTCTGACATATTTGGTGAAATTATATTTTTTAATTTTTGAAAAATATTTATTTATTTATTTTGAGTGTGAGAGAAAGAGAGTAGGGAGGAGAAGGGGAGAGAGGAGAGAGGAGAGAGAGAGAGAGAGAGAGAGAGAGAGAATATCAAGCAGACTGTTCTGAGTGTGGACCCTGAGGTCTACAACTCTGAGATCATGACCTGAGCCCAAGTCAAGAGGCAGATGCCTAACTGACTGAGCCACCCAGGTGTCCCTGGTGAAATTTTGAAAGACATTTTTTTTTACCAGAATAAGAAGTTACACTACAATCAATGAAATTTCATATAAATTTCAAGCTTTGCAAGTCATCATGTTGACCAAGTTCAATAGCATTTCCATTTTAGGAACAATTTTACCTGAAAAGCTTTTCCTGACCGTAGTATTTTATACTTTTAGTATAAACTAGTCTTTAATCTCCAAATAATTCCACTTAGAGGTTCTTTCAGATCAATTTTGTTTTCTATTAAAGAGAATTTGACAGATAATATGATTTTCCCTAGTCTTCATCAGATTAATTGACCAAAAACCAAATTTAAAAACCTGGGTGGGGATGGTACGCTGGGGAGGCTCAGTCAGTTAAGTGTCTGCCTTCTGCTCAGGTCATGATCTCAGGGTCCAGGGAATAAGCCCTGCATCGGGTTCCTTGCTCACTGGGGAAGCCTGCTTCTCTCTCTCCCTCTGCCACTCCCCTTGCTTATGCTTTCTCACTCTCTCTCTCAAATAAAGAAAATCTTAAAATAAAAAAAAAACACAAAAAACAAAAAACCCACCCAGGAGAAGTCTTGAACCCTTTGCTCTATGATATAAAGTGTAGATGTCTATAAATTACCAGATTTTTTAGAGCAAGTATTTGTAATTAAGATTGTCGAAATGAAATCTAATAATCCATGATATTGATTGCTTCTATACTGAAGAGTGTTGTAAGGTGATGAAAACATTACTACCTGAATGAAGCCTTAAATATAGAGCATATAGACAAAGTAATCTTAGATCTGGGGGGAAGAAGTATTGTTAAATGAATGAAGGCACAATCAAAAAAGATTGGAGGGTGACTGATGTCTAATTTTTGGTACATCCTGGTTTGAATGTGATATTACACACAATGTACATCGATTGATTTCCACACAGAGTAATGCTGCCAGGCTTCAATCTAGAAAAAAAGAAAGACTATTTTGGCATTTTTGGAAAGACTTTTAAAAGTGTGCAAAAAAAATAATATATTTACACGTAACCTTTGAATTATCACCATTACTTAAGTAATGAAAAGATCTTCCTGTTTAGAAGTTAGCTCCTTAGGGACGTGCTTTAACTCTGAGGATTTGGGGTCCAAGGGAGCCCATGATGCCTCAGTGCCTTAGGGGGCTGGGAATAAAGCAGTTATGCACTCAACAACACTCCAGTGGTTTGAAAGTGAAGATGCTTCGTAATTTACCACGAGGGAGGGCCTTAGGGGAAGAAAGAATATGGTTCAATTAATTAGTACTTGTTAGCAAACTTCAACGGTTACCCTATTTAGATTTTCAAATCACTGATAACTCAGATACCCACAAGATTTGGAACGGAAGTGAGAATACGCAATGGAGAAAGCTAATGTGTCCAGCAGGACGCCAGCTCTGTAATATAGTGTCCCCAGCCATGCAATTGTCACAGGTTAGCCTTTCCATAAAGAAGAAAAAGGAAAGGGTGTTTGTTTGGTGTATTTAACCCTGTTGTTAAAAACATCCATGTTTGAGTTTAAAACATCCATGTTTGAGTTTAAAACATCTATGTCTGAGTTTAAAACTAGATCAAAACATCTAGTTTGAGTTTCTGAATAAGATGAATACTTGGATGACCACCTATGAATTCCTGTGGAAATAGAATATAAATAAATTAATTTTGGGGGGGGTGCCTGGGGGACTCAGTCGTTAAGCATCTGCCTTTGGCTCAGGTCATGATTCTCGGGTCCTGGGATCAAGCCCCACATCAGACCCCCTGCTCAGTGGGAAACCTCCACTCCCCCTGCTTGTGTTCCCTCTCTTACTGTGTCTCTGTCAAATAAATAAATAAAATCTTTAAAAAATTAATTTTTGAGTGCTGTCTAGAGCTTTTTTATGGGTGTTGGTTTTCTTTACTCATTATTTTCTAGGTGGCTACTATTCATATTTAGAAAAGTTAATGATGCTTTTTTTTTTAAAGATTTTATTTATTTATTAGAGAGAGAGAAAGCACAAGTAAGGCAGAGGGGCAGAGGGAGAAACAGGTTCCTGATGCAGGGCTCAATCTCAGGACCCCCAGATCATGACCTGAGCTAAAGGCAGATAACTCACTGACTGAGCCACCCAGTGTCTCCAAAAGTTAATGATTCTTAATGATTATCTGGTTATTTTCAAGAAATTTTGCCAATAATATCTTCTTTGTTCTAAAAGTTTTTTGGTTAAATCTCATGTTTTCATGGTAGGGAAGCCTATTATCTTCAAATAATAATTATACAAAATATAATTATTTTCAATAACTTTAGCTCATCCCCCTACCCCCCTCCTTATTTTTGTTCTAACTATTTTGGCCAAGATTTCTTGGAGAATGTTGAATGATAATACTGATAGTGAAGGTCTGAGTCACACTTTGAGTTTTTGTCATTCGGTTTTCTTTTTTTGATGTTTATTTGGGTTTTGTTGTACTGTTTAGATATTTAGTAAAATGAAGACTTTAGTTTAAGATAAATATATCATAGTAGGAAGTACTCTTGTATCTTTAGTTGTCTTTAATTTAAAATATGTTTGGGTTGATTTAGTATGGTAAATTTTATAAAATAGTATTTGGGTTGATTTATTATGGTAAAGCATGTTTGAGTCTGACATAGTTTCCCCTTGTCATATCCTATTACAGCCCCTGATTTCCACATTTATGTTTCATACATCTGGCCTTGTAGAGATCTTCATATTGGATTTTAAAGAGGGAAAAATAAGAAGTTTTCTCAAATTTATTCATAAAGTTCATGAGAATCAAATTTAATTATAGCTAGGGAGGCTTCCTACCTTTAAGAATAACGTTCAGGAGAATATTCTAGCTTGTAAAATGCTGGTATATGGCTGGAATCATAGAATGTAAATTGTTCACTTATTTAGTTTACATGCACATCTTGCGTTTAACTTATTTAACTTATAGTATATTACAGATAACATTATGATGGGTGATAAAACGTTGAGCGGAAGCAGGTGAATTCACAGGAAAAGGACAAGAATGAAGCCCATAAAAACCTCCCAAGGCACAGACAGATGCATTCCGATTTTCTTCCTCTGGAGCTAACCTAGCTGATTTGAAAGGAAGTGATTGCCTCGTTGAACCAAGACACTTCCATGATTCACTCTAACCTTCCTCTGGTGGGCAATTTCATTCTCACTCGCACAGCCCCCAAGGAACTGCATGGGTGCACACTTGAGGATTTCCTGACCAGAGTTCATGTACGGTGTAATTTAAGTAAAAGCCCTGATTGCATTCTGTGCTGCTCTGAGTTAAATGATAGGAACCTGATATGTGGGGAAGGGCCCAGGCGAGTATGTGTGCTTTCCTTCCCCAGTTCAGTAAAAAGCAGCAGGAGCAATGCATTCGCTGAAGCAGATTCTAAACATTGAACAGCTAATTCCAGGAGGCTGGAAACAAAAATAGACTCTCTACAGTATGGACAAGACCAGTGTATTGATTTACTAATTTATATATCACGTTCTATTATAGCTTCAATGGAGAGCCCTACTTTAACGGATATATATTTGCATATGCAATCGTCAGGTGATTCATTTGAATGTAACAAACAGTTAAATATCAGCCAAATTAAAATCTGTTGTGTGTACATTACCAAATGCCCTACTTTGAATTTCTCAGTGGGTCTATTAATTTTCCTGTGGGATGATTGTAGATATATCCAAAAGCATATTCTGAATGATTAGGGCACTTTCAGAAATTTATTCTATTAGTAACCTACCTTCTGGTAATAGACACTCTATTCTGAAACCATCCCACTCTATTAAACACTGACACTATCCAATGAAGCACGAGCAGAGGAGCTAGTAGTGCTAAGATGAAGTCTGCTGTTTCCAAATTTATACTAAGCTCCATGTGCTTCACTGTCTTAAACTCTGCTTACTGTATTTAGGTTATTGGTTTATCAGGGCAAGATATACCAATACAAAGGAGGAAATGTTTTGTTATTTAAGAGTAGGTTCTTCTCTGACTCATAGGGTGATTTATGTTATAATAAGAAATTGGCAAATTTGTAATTCATAGGTTGATTTATGTTATAGGAAGAAATTGGCAAAATTGTAATAAGTTACAAATAATAGATTATAAGTATAATTTACTGTTTATAATTTATAAGTAATTATAATTATTATAAACATTATGGATTCAGTATCTCCACAGTTTTGAGAGTATAGTGATTTAATCCTCCATTGTCATTCTTAGTGTGAAACAAAGACCTATGTGAGAAATGTGACCCTTACTCCTCTTGGGGAGCATAGTCGTCCTTATCTGGCTCTTATTTTTTCCCATGTCAGTAATCACTATCAAAAAGCTTGTAAAGTTTACATATTCATTTGCTTTTTAAAAAATATTTTATTTAGATGTTTTATAGAGACTGAGCACAAGTGGGGGAGATATATAATATATATTTCTTAGATGACACAGAATACATGGAGATAATATATATATATAAAAGATATAATAGGATGTGATATATAAATTTATTTATTTGTTTGGGAGAGAGTGAGTAGAGGTGAGTAGAGCAGGAGGGTTGACTGAGAGGAAAGACAGAATCTCAACAGGCTCCCCGCTGAGCAAGGAGCTCGGTGAGGGACTCAATCCCAGGACCCTGGGATCATGACCTGAGCCAAAGGCAGACACTTAACTGACCGGGCCTCCCAAGTGCCCAGATACTCATTTGCTTTTATTCTTCCATTCCCAAAATGTAAGCTCTGCGAAGAGGAGGATTTTTGAGTGTTTTATTTTACTGATATATTTACATAATAGGCACCCGCTAAATATTGGTCGAACGAATAGATATGAAGCATCATACAGCAAAAAGTGACACTGTACAACAACTTCAAAATAATTTGAGCAAAAACACGAGTTGGGGTCGCTGGGTGACTCAGTTGGCTAAACATCCGACTCTTGATTCTGTTTAGGTCATGATGTCAGGGTGGTGAGACTGAGCCCCACCTTCGGCTCTGCACACAGTCTGCTTGCCCTTCTCCCTCCCCCTTTGCTCCTCTGTCTCTCAAATAAGTAAATCAAATCTTAAAAAACAAGAAAAATGAGTTAAACTCAATTCTGGGACGAGTGAGGAAGTTCCAAAATTTACTTCAGATAGCAATTTTCCAGAGAGTCTTCCCTTGAGTTCCCCAGGAGGGGCCGGAAGCTCTTGCTATGTGTCCAAACAGAGCTCCATCGTTTCCCACAATATGAAATCTTAGCAGAGTGCGCATGTTTCCCTTCCTAGTTCTTGCGGCTCACTGTGCTCTGAAGAGAGGGCCACAGTATTTTGTTTGTTTGTTTTTAGAATCTGGACACAAATGTTTGGTTCCTAGAAAGCACTCAGTTAAAAAAGCAAAGGGAAGGGGGTCTTGAAGAGAAAGATAGAGGGGATGGGGAACAGAAAGGAAGAGATGAATAAAGAGTGGGGGAATAAAAGGTGGTGCTCATTTCATCAAAATAGAACATCTGGACAAGGGAAAAATCTGGGTACTGCTGTAGGTTTCCAAGAGAGGTTTATTTAGCAAATGAATTCAGATATTATGAGTACCTCTGTGTGCCAGGCATGCGTCTAGCCACTGAGGGGGCTGCAGTAAATAAAGAGATAATGTCATGGTCCTCATGGAGCACTTCTGGTTAGTTGAAAAAAAAAATCTTGCTTTAGTTTAAATTTTTTTGTGTGTGTGGGAGAGACAATAAACAAGCATAATATTGTATATGTAAAACAATGCTCAACATAATGTGAAATATATTGGAAAATAAATAAATTGTAAAAATAAATGTATTACATAAATGAATTATATAAAATATATTAATTATATAAAATATATGAATATAATATCTGATATAATATAATGTAGAATTTAGGGATGCTTAAAGGGAATCTGTGGATTGCCTCTTTGTAAAGATTCCTCATGAGTCTTTACCTGTAAAATGCTATTTGCCGTATCCCAGAATGCAAAGCATAGCATAAATCTCTCCAGGAATGGCATTTATAACTTACATGTGTGCCTCAACCTGGCCTGAATGTGGGAGGAATGATTTGCATAGATGGTGAAACCGTACATAGACCTCGAGCGACCCATCTGCTGGTTGCATACAGAGGCACGGAGCCCCCAAGGGGAGGCTTGGGGTCTGGAGGCTTCTTATGTGCAGGCCTCCTTAGGCAGCTGGGCAGGACCCTCCTTTCTCAACTGACAGCAAGGACGAAAAAGAGTTTGAGAATGAGCGGAACAGATAAACTTCTCCACTTTTGGTTAAAAGTGACTGCACTGTTTCTTTCTCCAAGATCTTGGTTGAGTTGGTATTATTTATGAAATCGTTTCAGTAGACAAAGAATCAAGTCTTGTATTGGAACGGAGGTGATTGCAAGGTCTGGGTCCCTGTGGTTGACTGCTGTGGGTACGTGATAATAATAAGAAGTACACTGCTACTTTTCCTATAATAGAGGTGAATTATTTTGCTAGCATATGGAAGAGTGTGCTTTGGGTACCACAGTGCTTTGTGGTAGAGGGGGAAAAAAACCAAAAACAATTACATGAATGAGGTAGAATGACTGTGTTATTGCAGTACATAAGACTTTGATTACCTACTGCCAAGATTCATACCAGCCTAGTAGTTGTTGACAGATAAAGTAACAAAAATGAAACTCATTTATTTTTTTTCTTTATTGAGACCTCAAGGAAAAGCAGATTTTCAGTTCTCGTACTTACTACGTTGATAGAACAGAGACTGACAGCAAAAATGTGCCAGTCCAGAAATATAAATTAAACCTCAGTTCTTATCAAAATTCCATTTAGTCTTGGAGAAGGAGCTGCTGTTTGGATTATTTTTGATCCTAAATCAAATATACGAAGGAGGATCACAGTATACCTGATATTTATTAACTCTTTCCTGTGAACAATACTTGCAAACTTATTGTTGTTTTCGGTTGACGATGCTTTATTTCTCTTGAAGTGTTTGAGGCAATTTGAATTATCGTCAGAGTAGGTTATATTTTACTGAGTGCAAATTGCTGGGAACAGACATATACATTTCAGTCTGCAGGAAGTATGAAACTAGATTTGGAAAATTGATAACAGACCCTTTTCTCTATTACAAAGTTCCATTCGACATTATAGTTTGATTATCGAGACAAGGACAGAGGTAAGTGAAAAAAGTAAAGTGAGGATATTTGGAGTATTTTTTTTTTTTTTTAAAGATTTTTATTTATTTGACAGAGAGAAACACAGCCAGAGAGGGGACACAAGCAGGGGGAATGAGAGGGAGAAGCAGGCTTCCCGCCGAGCAGGGAGCCTGATGTGGGACTCGATCCCGGGTCTCCGGGATCATGACCTGAGCCGAAGGCAGTTGCTTAACCAACTGAGCCACCCAGGTGCCCCTTGGAGTATTTCTTGAGATTGTTAATGTGTGCTGAAAAAAAATTCTGACTACATCATTTGTACCTTTGCTTCATGTAACTTAGGTTGACTGAGAAAAAGACTTTTTATTTTCTTTTATTTTCTCCCTTTTCCTTCTTCCCTCCCTCCCTCCTTCCCTCCCTTCCTTTCTTCCTTCCTTCCTGCCTTCCTGCCTTCCTGCCTTCCTTCTTTCCTTCCTTCCTTACCTCTCTCTCTTTTCATCTTTTCTTTCTTTTTCTTCAACTGTTGATATGGAAATTTTGCTATAGTTTCTCATAATTAAGACACTGTGAAATTGATGAGAGAATTCTAGAAACAACAACACAATAGACTTGGGGAATGGATATACAAGCGAGTAAACAGAATGATCAGTAAACCCTAAACATCATTATAATCCAACAATGTCCATTCCTTGAGTATATCCTAAACATAATTTTGCTTAAGCTTTTATTATTATTATTATTATTCTAAAGTCTACATTTGATCATTTTCTCATTACATTTTTAGCAACCGAAAGATAGCATAAACTTGTTTCTTGAATTACCGTTTCTGACCTTTTGCAAGATGATAATTACAAAAAAGGGAGGCCTAGAAGGACTTGTACAAAAATTAAGCTTATATAGTAGCTAAAATGGCCCTTCTGTGCTGGTGTCGATTTCAAAATTAACATTTTGGTTCATGTGCTTCTAATAATCACTGACCCTTACTTCATGTACTTTCCACAGGAAATGAATACAGCAGAAATTACTTTGACCCACTGATGGATGAGGAAATCAACCCAAGGCAGTGTGGGATGGAGGTCAGCAGAGAGGGTGAGCTAGAATTAAGTATGTAATTTTTGTGTCAGAATATTCTTTTCCATTCATGAAAATGAGGTGACAAAGATCACACATGCAGTTCCATTTAGATTTTGCGGCTTACAATTTAAATGGTAAGTTTTAACCACTAGCAACATGATGGGCGGCGAAGGCGATTTCTGATCAAGGACAGCCAGCTGGTCAGAGAGAAGAAGCAGGAATTTGCTTTCATTTGATGCTGCCAGAAGCAGTTTGGTGGCCTTATAAGGCCCATGTTATGCGTGTGAGGACCATCATCATTTTACAAATGCCATCTCTGCTCTTTTGAGTTTAAAACAAGCATTCCTCAATGCAGCGCCAAAGTCACCTAGCGTAAGAAGTTCCTGTGCACAGTGACTACTGATTCCTTTCATCAGAGGCAAGGCACGGAACCACCGCTTGGGTTCGGAACCCCGTGGGTGCAGTGATCTGATGATTTCCTCTTCCTTTACCTTGAGTCTAGTTGCAGCTCTAAAATAGCAATTCAGAAGACCACGTTCTAGCCGTGGGCACCAGTCACCACATCTGAACTTTTTAGGGAAAGACTGGGGTAAATCCTCATAGATAGAGGGGTTCAAGCATGGTGCAAAAAATTATTTTAAAAGACGATTTTCAATAATTATGCCTCTTTTTAGGTGACACAGAATCCATGGATATCATCAAGAGACAAATGTACAGGAGAAGGCAAGAACTTACTCTCAGGGCAGTTTTTACCAGCAACTCAAATCACGGTGAATTGAAAACTGGAAAAATATTAAACTTTAATTTGCCCAACACAGGGCAGGACGAAAGATAATTCCAGTGCTTTCTGGAGAGGAGAGTCAATTGGATTCTTCTTGAAGTCTGCTTTAGTTCCTTGGAGTTCATATAGTTGTATTTGGTGGAGTTTTTGTAATGTAGGGACCAAAGTTGTCTTAATAAGATGTTCATGGTATATGAATGAGGAATGGCTCTAACCACACACAGGCAGGTTTCATAAAATAAAATATTGTGTGTCACTCTTCCCTAGTCAGCAGTGATGGCCCAGTGCCTAGGGCTCACTTTTGCTCCCATGTTTCAGAGTGGGCAGTTGTCTTTATATCCAGTTTTAAAGGCAATTGATGATAATTTATTTTTCTTTTTGCTGGATATTCAAGTGCAGCTATTTCATTTAGGGGAATAAATAGTGCTAATGAACACAAGATTGCCTTCCACGCCCTCTGTGGCACAGAGCTGAAGACCATGTGTGGACATAACAGGACAGATTGGGCGGCCTGAGCCCAGGTGCGGTGCACAGCGTTTTGAGTGTTTGCCCTGTCTGTGTCCGCCCTGGTGCAGCTTTGTCTACAATTTCTTTTTTTTTTTTTCTAAAATCAATACAGCTTTATTGCATCTTTAAAATACCACAGATCAGTCTGAAAAATCACCTGGCATCTTGCTGTTTTTGTAGCTAAACAACTTAGATCTTATTCATTGGCCTACTGGACTGGTCCTTTTTCAGAAACACAGACACCATCCCCAAATTTTCTGTCATCCTTGTTCTTAACTGTTGTGGCTTTTAAGTGAATCAAAGCAGCAGAGTGTGACACCAGCTCAGTGTCATGTCCTTCAAGAATTAACTCATCTTTCCTGAGTTACTGAACAAGAAACACCTGGTCTCATCCAAACCCTGGGGATGTATTTTTCACCCAAGAAACGTTAGATTTTGACAAGAGAACGATTCTTCTGAATAGCAATGTCGGTGGGGAAGTGAGCGTTAACAGACCTCATCTTATAATCGAAGCCCAATGCCACGTCCTTGACCATGTTCTGTACACGACTACACTGTGGGCAGTAGTCGGGTCTTTGCTGTTTTCTATCACTTGTCAACTCAGAACCTCTTCTGTTTCTTTCCAAGGAGACTGAGTTCTACACTGATGTGATAGAAGTCTCTTTTCAGGGTTCCTCTGGGGCCCTTCACAATAACAGCGTCCCTTCAGGGTCATGTCAACACTCTCTGGAATGTCGACACTCTGATTGTTGAGAGCGGTCTTCATTCTCACAGTAGATGTGGCAAAGCTGTTTATAATTTGTACTCTACTTGCTTCCAAAACAGTTTGAGGTAGCTTATAATATAAATGTAAAAGCATATGGTCAAAGCAAAGTTCAAACATATATGGAAGACGGATTTGAGAACACCCATACAAAGAAATAAATGTATAAGAAATTGAGGACTGTAATTAATTATAACTGTAATTAATAATTTACTCTTACTTTGTGCTTCCTGAAAGAGAAATGTAAAGGGACATAAGTTAGATAACTTTCAATGTTAAGCAGAATTTATAACTATTTTCCAATGCCAATACCTCACCACCAGCACCACCATTTTATTTTATTATTTTTTAAAGATGTATTTATTTACTTGGGGGAAAGGGAGAGAGGGTGAGTCGAGGGGGAGGGGCAGAGGGAGAGGGAAAGAAAGAATCTCAATCAGCCTCCCCACCGCGCAAAGAACCTACATGGGGCTCAATCTCATGACCCTGAGATTATGACCTGAGCTGAAATCAAGAGTCGGATGCTTAATCAACAGAGTCACCCAGGCACCCCTACCATTTTATTTTATTTTATTTTATTTTATTTTATATTTCATTTATTAACAGTAGATCCTGAAAGATAATGTTATGTTAATTTTTTGTCTAGCAAAGATTTCAAAAATAATGGACTATTGGTTCTTGGTTCTTGGTCAAAACATTTTCCTTAACATAGAATGTAGATCTGAGTGCTGCCACAAGGCATCTACTACGTAGCTGCACAACTTTTTATTATTTTACAACTTGGATATGATTTTATTTAAGTAATATTAGCTTGTGGCTCAGTCAGGGTTCTCAAAAAAAAAAAAAAAAAAAACAAAACCAAACAAAACCACAGAACCCAGAACCAACAAATAGGTTCTCTTTCTGTCTCTACATATTACATAGTACATGTATAAAATATATGGCCATAATACATATACAATATGTGTATATGCAAAGAGAGACAGACAGAAAGAGGGAGGTTAATTTTAAGAAATTAGTTCATGTGATTGTGAGGACTGGCAAGTCTGTTGGGCTAAGTCTGGTAGTGTGGAGATTCGGGTAAAGTTCGATGTGAAATTCAGGCAAGCATTGAGATGCAGTCTTGAGACTGAATTCGGCAGCGCAATAGACTGGAAGTGGGGGCATGATTTCTATGTCTCAGTGTTGAGGAGAATCACTTCTTTGGGAAACCTGCATTTTCTCTCATGTCTTCAACTGACTGGATGAGACCCACGCACATTATGTGTGGAGTCATTTGCTTTCCTCAAAGTGTATTAATGTAAATGTAAATCACATTTAAAAAATACCATCCCGGCAGCATCTAGACTAATGTTAGCACCCCTAGCCTCGTCAAGTTGATATATCAAACTAACCCATCACCTGTTGTATTTAATAGTAGCTAGCTAATTCATAATAATACCTTATGGAATGTGGAGGCCCATTGATTTGACACACCCAATGTGTTCTCCATGATCATCAGACTTTAATTCTGTTCCTACTCAGCCTCAAGTGAACACCAGCTCCTGCCTGATATTGTTGGGTCGCTCTTGTTCACATCCATTCTTCCTTTGCTTTACTCTATTGTCCACACAGCATCTTGATTATCCCTCACTGAAGCTCTCTTATTGCTGCCTGTTGCTTTCCGGATAAACACCAATCTACTGTTCTTACTCATCTCAGGTCTCCTGCGTTTGCTCACCATGCTCTGGCCACATTTGGACTTCCATTTGTTCCTTAGATGCACAGAGTTCCTTCTGGACACTGAACCCTCACAGGTG
Organism: Spilogale gracilis; assembly: GCA_004023965.1. Classification (NCBI taxonomy): domain Eukaryota; kingdom Metazoa; phylum Chordata; class Mammalia; order Carnivora; family Mephitidae; genus Spilogale; species Spilogale gracilis. The sequence continues at coordinate 1,514 of PITA01007536.1, read as the reverse complement.
CTGGGACAGCCTCATTACTGGCCGTTGGACTCCATTCCCAGCTTTCATCCCAATTCTCCATTCCTTGACTAACCAAAGTGATGTTTCTCTCTCTACCTTTTTAATCAAACTAATCGTGATGATCGTCAACCATTTATTAGTGAGGTTACTTGTGAAATGTGTTTCTCCCCTATTAGACCGTCTCCTGAACACAGAGAGTCTGCTTACCTTGTTCACTGATGAGTTTTTAAGGCTTAGCACAGTGGGTGGCATGGGCATGAGTTGACTTGAGAAGTGTTTGTTGAATGAATATATAAATGAAGAAATGAATGGAAAGTGCTAAGCATAATATCCTAAACATGGCGAGGCTTCTGTGCAAATGAGTTATTGTTATCATTACTTCCTGAGTGCTCAAGGTGTCTTAAGCTGGACATAGCAGCTCTGGCCAGGCATGGAGTGGAAACTGGATTCCTGTCTTTGGCACTATCTGTTCTCTTTCCCCTCAGGAGTTGCCTTTGTCCTGTTGGCTTTTCCCACTTTTCCCTTTGAGGAAAACTTCAGAAGGGGAAAGTAAGTGGATTGATTCAAATTGTTTCGAGTTTGAAGGGGACATTCTCTTGCCTTCAGCTTCTGTCTTATGTAACCCATTTGACTCTCCAGGGTCCTACTGGAGCACCACTGAGGGGGTTTCTCACCAGGTCTGTCTACTGAAGGAACTAGAACATCTTGTTCAGGTTCCTCTCATATGACACTCCAGAAGCTGTCCATAACTCTTCATAATGAAAACAAAAACACTAGTTCAGAATGACAGAACCTAAACTATTGAAGAATTCTGTACTTCATACAACTATAAGTAGTTCACAAACAAACAAGGCAATGGGGATAGCTGCCCTTTGCTGAATCTCTACTATATGCCAGGCACGAAGCAACGTGTTTTATGTGTGTTATCTTCTTAACCCTCACTTCCATCCCATTTTGGGGGCCAGGAGATTAAAGCTCAAAGACTCTTAAGAAGTTTCCCCAAGATTACAGAGCTGGTAAATGGGGGAGTAGGTTTGCCTCTCTCTAAGGTTGCTCTCTCTGTACTAATCCTATCTATCTTTTGTCTCTCTGTTTGCTTTGACATGCAAAATATATGCTCATTTATTCTTTTCTGTGACTCATTGGTCCATCAGGATTACCTTGTTCTTGTAGTGAGGCTTTTATTACGTCTGCAGAAATTTCCCCATCTATGCATCTACTATTGCTTGTTGTTAACTTCCAAATACGATTCTTTTATGAGCCATATATCAACTTTATAAGTTCTTTTTTTTTATTTTTTTTAATTTTTATTTTATTTTATTTTATTTTTTTATTGTTACTAAATTTTTTTTTCCAGTGTTTCAAGATTCATTCCCCATTCCCCACACCCAGTGCTCCCCGCTTTAGGTGTCCCCAGTACCCACCACCAGGCTCTCCCATCCCTCCACCCCCCTCCCTCCAAGTCCCTCAGTTTGTTTCTGTGTTCAAAATCTCTGTTGTTTCGTTTCCCTCCC